>CAUYTI010154312.1:0-14228 GCA_963575145.1 Galago senegalensis
AAGTCTGGGCTCAGATAAATGGTTTTTCTATGACCACTTTCATCTTTCAGTGTTGCCTTGTCTATGAATGCAGCTTGCCACAGAGGTCTGTCTTGGCTTTTCTTGTAGCAATCTATCTGCTCATCAACTTGCCAGACTTCTAGAAAAAAATGCAACGAATCAGTAAACTTATTATAAATCTTTCTGCCATAATGTTATGGGATAACATTAACCCCTAAATGCCTTGTGGTGAACTCCTATCAACATAGCTTGAGCTGATGTGGATGGATCCTCCCTATATCCACCACCACTGCCTCCAGTGAATGCAAGTACAAAGAAATGCTGGCCCAAGTATGACAAAAATAATTTAATATGCAGCCAAGCTTAAAACGAAGAAAAGAAATTTATTATGTGACAAAAATGAAGAAGGAATTTAAAGTGGGGGGGTGAACAGAACTTGAAGCTCTTGGCTTTGCAGTTGGAGAATTAAGGTGCAAATCACGAGTATGGGTTGAATTCCAGGCCATAGGGCACAATCGTGCAGAGAATAAGAACTGAGCTATCTGCTTAAAGCTAGCAGGCACAAAGGACACCTTTGTTTATAAAATATGAACTAGAAAGATGCCATCCACTGGCTAATGAAAATGGTAAGAAGCATTAGGGATTTCTTACAAGAAATCAGAACCATAGTCCTGTACCACACACAGGAGTGCATTCCAAATGGACATTTGAGATACAATACAAAACCCCCCAAATTGAAAAGTTCACCTAAAAATTGGTCCTGCATTAGTGAAAAATTGGTCCCCAGCAAGGGCACTATCTAAACAGTTCAGTTTCAGTGATGCTTGGGGTACATAGAATTTACATGGAAAAGAACTCTCACTGAAAAGGAGTTCACCGTAAAAAAATCACAACCTTCAAAAGGAAATGAACCACAATGAATTGAAAACTTATGTCCACAGAAAAGCCTAAGCATGGATGCTTACAGCAGCTTTATTCATAATGGCCCCAAATTGGAAGCAACCAAGATGTCCTGCAGTAGGTGAATGAACAAACTCTACACCCAGACAATGGAATATTATTCAGCAATAAAAAGAAATGAGCTATCAAGCTATAGGCATGGAGGAAATGTAAAGGCACATTGCTATGTGAAAGAAGCCAGTCTGAAAAGGGTTACATACTATATGATTCCAACTATATGATATTCTGGAAAAGGCAAAACGATAGTTAGTAAAAAGATCAGTACTTGCCAGGAGGTTGGAGAAAGGATGAAAAAGTGAAGCGCAGAAATTTTTAGGGCAGTGAAAATATTCTGCATGATAGAGTAATGGTGGGCTTTTATGCATTTGCCAAAACCTATAGAACTGAATAATGTAAAGTGTGAAAGTCAATGTAAAATGTGGGCTTTAGTTAGTAATAATTTATCAAGGCTGGGTGTGGTAGCTCATGCTAGCACTCTGGGAAGCTGAGGTGGGTAGAATGCTTGAGCTCAGGAGTTTGAGACCAGCCTGAGCAAGAGTGAGACCTCATCTCTACTAAAAATACAAAAACTAGCTGGGCAATGTGGCAGGTGCCTGTAAGTCCCAGCTACTTGGGAAGCTGAGGCAAGAGGATTGCTTGAGCCCAGGAGTTTGAGGTTGCTCTGAGCTATGATGCTATGGCACTCTAGCCAGGACAACAGAGTGAGACTCTGTCTCTAATAATATTATTATCATTATTCACTCATTAATTGTAACCAATGTAACCACACTAATGTAAGATGTTACCATTAGGGGAAACAGGGGAGGGAGGTAGCTGGGGTATAAGAAAAACAGGGGAGGGAGGTAGCTGGAGGTATAAGAAAATTCTTATACTAACTGGTCTATTTTTCTGTAAATCTAAAAGTCTATTCATTAAAAAAATAAAGGGATGGAGATAAACATCACCACAAGAAAGCTGGAGTAATTATCTTAATTTCAGACAATGACTTCAGAACAAGAAAGATTTTCTGGGACAAAGAAAGACATTAAATGATAAAACAGTTAATTCTCTGAGAAGAAATAACAATCCTAAAAGTGTATGTACCTAATAACAGCACTTCAAAATACATGAGGCAAAAATGGATACATCTGAAAGAGAAACAGACAAATCCACAATTATTGTTGGAGACTTCAACACTCTTTCTCTCAATAATTGATAGAACAAGGAGACAGAAAACCAGCAAGGATATAGATAATCTGAACAGAACCATCAACCAACTTCACCTAATTGACATTCATAGAACACTGCATCCAACAACAGCAAAATATATGTTCTTTTCAAATGCATATGAAACATTCACTAAGATAGATCATATTCTGAGTTTTATACTGTACAACATTTTTAAGAAATCATATTACGTATAATAACATTATTAAGCCAGAAATCAGTAAGAGAAATATACTTGGAAAATCCTAAATATTTGGAAATTTATACATATACTTACATCCTAATAAGTCTTAAGGGGAATTTAAAAATATTTTTAATTAAATAAAAATGCAACATCTCGTAATTTGTGAGACACAAAGCATTTGGAGGGATATTTACAGCACTGACTGCATATATTAGAAATGAAGAAAGATCAAGCAAAAGAAAAGGAATAAAAATTAGAGCAGAGATCAATGAAGTTGACAATAGGAATGTTCTTCAGTGGGCGAATGGTTATCCAAACTGTCTTATATCCACTTGGTTGAATACTACTCAGTGACAAAAGGGAAAAAAAAACAATTGGTACACGCAACAGGATGAATCTCTAGACTCAGAGAATTATACGGAGTGAAAAGAACCAATCCTATAAAGTATAATACTGTATGACAACATTTATATATTCTTGAAATGACAAAATTATATAAATGGAGAACAAATTAGTAGTTTCCAGGGCTTAAGGAAGGGGTAGGAGTGGGAAGGAATGGGTATGGCTATAAAATGGCAATATGAAGGATCCTTATATTAATGTGAATGTTTTGTATCTTGATTTTATCAATGTCAGTATCCTTGTGATTTGCAATATATTTTGCAAGATGTCAACATTGGTGGAAATTTTGTAAAGGGTACATGGGATCTCTCTGTATTATTTCTTACAAGTGCATGGGTATCTTCAATTATTGTAAAATAGACTTTAAAAACAGACAAATATTCAGCAGAAGAAATGATGACGCAGAACAAGAATAACCCCCCCAGGGTGGAAACAGAAAAGAAGTAATAAAATGGTAGACCTAAATAACAATATCAGTAATTACATGAGATGCAGTAGTCTAAAGGAGAAAAAACATAATCATATAAATTGATTCATAAAAAGCATTTGCAACATTCATTCATGATGAAACTCTCAGAAAACCATGATTAGAAAGAAACAGACTCAATCTTTATCAGGCCATCTATGAAAAACCTACAAGTAAATTTATACTTAATAGAGAGTAAATGCTTTAGTCCTAAGATCAGGATAAAAGCAATATGTTGCCCTCCTACTCCTAGTATTCATTATACTGAAGACTCTACATTAAATACAGTAAGGCAAGTAAAAGAAGTAAAGGCATTCAGATTGGAAAAAAAAAGAAATAAATTGCCCTATTCACAATTATGTGATTGTTTACATACAAAATGCCAAACTATAACAGCGCTATTAGCACTAATATGTGAGTTTACAAAGGTCCCAGGATATAAAACCAATAAATAAAAATCAATTACACTTCTATAAACTAGCAGTGACCAATGGGAGAATGGAGTGCAAAACAAATATGTGATACACACCTACCACTTACATTACCTTGTAAGAACATAAAACAGGGGTAAGTGAAACAAAATATGTGTAAGATCTGTCCCTTTAAAACTATAAAACATTACTGAAATAAAAAGTTTACAACCTAAATAAATGGGGAGATAAACTATATTTACTTAGAAGACTCAATATTGTTAGCATATTGATGATGAACAGGTAAACAAAATCCCATGCAGGCTTTTTCATAGAAATTGAAAAGCTGGCTTGGCGCCTGTGGCTCAAATTGCTAAGGCGCCAGCCACATACACCTGAGCTGGCAGGTTTGAATCCAGCCTGGGCCCACCAAAAATAATGACAGCTGCAACCAAAAAATAGCCAGGTGTTGTGGTGAAAGCCTGTAGTCCCAGCTCCTTGGGAGGTGGAGGCAGGAGAATCACTTGAGCCCAGGAGTTGGAGGTTGCTGTGAGCTGTGATGTCACAGCACTCTACCCAGGGGATAGCTAGAGGCTCTGTCTCAAAAAAAAAAAAAAAAAAAAAAAAAAAAGAAATTGAAAAGCTGATTCCAAAATTTATAGAAAAATACCAAAGACCTAGAATAACCAAAACATTAAAAAGAAGAACAAAGCTGAAAGAGTCACACTACCTGATTTTAGCATTTAATATGTTACAGTAATTAAGACAGGGTGGTATAGGTTGAATATCTCACATCCAAAATGCTGGGAATCAGAAGTAGTTCAGTTTTTGGATTCTGGAATTTTACTTTATATATTTACTGGGACAGCATCTCTAATCCAGAAATCCAAAATGTGAAATGCTTTAATGACCATTTCCTTTGAACTTCATGTTGGAGCTCAAAAAGCTTTCATTCTGGAACATGTCAGATTTTGGATTTCTAGGTTAGGGATACTCAAACTGTACTTGCGTGTAGACTAACACATACATTTTCAAATACATATCTTCAAAGGATGCCCTGGTAAATTAATTTCAAAAGAATAGTCTTTAAAAAAATGTAACTGGTGCAACAGGAAATAAATATTCAAGAAATAATATGTAAGAACTAAAATTAGGGCTCAGTGCCTATAGCTCAACCGGATAAGGTGCCAGCCACGTACACCTAAGGTGGTGGGTTCGAATCCCCCGGACCTGCCAAACAACGACGGCTGCAACCAAAATAGCCGGGTGTTGTGGGGAACGCCTGTGGTCCCAGCTACTTGGGAGGCAGAGGCAAGAGACTCGCTTGAGCCCAGGAGTTGGAGGTTGCTGTGAGCTGTAATGCCACAGCACTCTACCCTAGGGGATAGCTTGAGGCTCTGTCTCAAAAAAAAAAAAAAAAAAAAAGAGCATTATGCAATCTATACATGTGCTAAAACTTCAGTTGTACCCTATACATTTATATAAATTTTTTAAGGCATGTGGTGAACTGATGACATGGTTAAAGCAACCATGGAGTTCAGACTCCAAGGCTCAGCTCTGCACATCAACATAGATATGTTGACTGGACACATCCCCACACCTGACCTAAGGGATTTCAGCAACCACATGGTGCTGTGGAATGAAAGGAGATAATATGCATCTACCTCTCAGAAGAATAGTGTATGGTAAACATTCAATGTTTGCTACTTTCTCAAGAAAAGAAACTGTTTTGGGAAAAGTATTCAATAAAATATTTCAATAAAGAGGATCATGATTACCCTTAAGGCTTCACACAAACAGGCTCCCCCAGCTGCAAGAAAACACAAGCTCGACCTCTCCATAGCTGTGCACAATCTCTTGACATCTAACCTGCTGAAAGGGGATTCTCTGTAGACATAGGAAACATCGAGAAGGCCATGGAGGCAGTTACTAATGGATCAGTGAAGAGCTCTGGAGAGTGAGATTTAAGGACTGAAGGGAGAAGTAAATTCTTACTCTCACTTGATGTCCTCGTCTCTGTATTTTTTGCAATAAAAATCTATTTGAAAATGTTCCTGCAGCAGAAAAGTAAGGTTTGCTTTTGCTTTTAACTGTTAGCAAAGCGTGAATGGGAAGGGGACAATGCAGAGACCTCACTGACTCAGCAAGGAGTCCAAGGAGGGCCAGGACCAGGATTGGAGACACATGTGGCCCTAGGCTGGACAGCCACATGCTCTCCATGGTAGGAGGTCTGGGCAGCGGCAGCAGGCCACAGCCCCTGGGAGGTGGCATAGAAAACATGGAGGCAGTGCCTCCCTTTCAGCTGCTCCTTTCCTCCACTGCCTGTCACCATCTTTGTCTCCCAAGATGCCCCAAAGGGAATGCTACTCATGACCCCAGCCATCTTCCTGACCCAACCTTTGCACATCATCCCAGAGCTCCTTTCCCCAGCACCCACTGCACGGCATCCCCCACCAATCCTCTCACCCAAAGGCCACATCATGGGAGATGTGCGTTTCCCCACCTGGGAAACAGGGCGAGCCCAGGGCCTCCTCCTGGGCCTCTGCTACAGACTAGACAGCTGTGAAGCACCAGCTGCAATTTATGTGGAGAAAAACAACAGGAAGTCCCTCAGGATAGTCACACAGCTACAATCGGTTATGTCACTTTATTTAGCAAATGGTCACATTCTGGGCCCCACCAAACTGTTCCTCCAGCCTGACTTGAGTGTTGCCTTGGGAAGCCGCTCAGGATGAGTAGGAAGCCCAGGTCCCCCAATTCAGGCCCCATCCACTGCCACACACATCCCATACCACAGAACAAATCACCACTCCATGTCCTCAGGAGCCCATCCCAACGTGGTCCAGGGTCCCTTCAGTGCGCAACAGCTCTCTGTGGGGGGCCTCAGCCCAGATCCAGGCACAGGACCACCATCCTGAGATGCTGGCCCCAGGACAGCCTTTACTCCAGCTGTGGGGACACCAGACCCACAGCCCTGGCCCTGCTGCCCATCTGTCCCTGCTGGGCAAGAAGCAAAATGTACGAAAATACTTTAATCATTTCTTTGAAACAGTTAAGAAATAAGGTCATATTGTTGTTCTTTTACAATCCCAGTAAAAAAAGTTCACATTAGTTCCTGGGCCGTAGGTCAAGCGCTTCCTGGCGAGGCATGTCCACTCAGTAGAAGCGCTTGTTCCGCTCCTGCCGCTTCTGGAACACCACAGCCCCCACCACCGCACAAACGATGATGCCAAGGAGTGCACACAGCAGCAGCAGAAACACCCGCCACCCCGTCAGGGGCCCGCTTCGGAAGTTCCCCGTGGGGTCATCCACGTTGTCTGAGGAAGGAGAAAAGGGGAGCTGAAAGGGTGCAGCAGGCGAGGCCAACCCTGGGCTGGGCTCCAAGGACATGAATCTAACAGGACTGCATGATGACATGGTCCTGGCACCAAGAAGACTGCCTCACTGCATCCTGTCTGGCCCTAATGTCTCCAGTGCCCAGCCTGCAGCTCTTCGGGAATGCTGGGTATGGCCAAGTCGTCTCCGGAGGCACTCAGCAGCCAGAAACGCTTTGATGGTTTACAAACAACCTGACTCTCACAGAAGCGAGATGTCACAGTACACTGGATTCTGGCTTCTCCTAAAAGGCAGAAAGACCTGGGCCCCACATTTAGCACGGGGCCCTGGGGCTGGACCAAGGCGCTCAGGGCCCCCACTCACAGGTGCGACCTTCCTCCCATAGAACATCCACTCTGTGAGGATATAGCAGGGGCTAATTAGTGCATAGGAAAAATTAAGGCTGTGGGTTTTGCAAAAACCCAGGTTAAAATCCTGCCTCTTCTCCTTCCTAGCTGAGAGATCCATTCTTAGGCCAACAGCAGGACCTTCCTCCAGGCTCATAGAGGGAAGATGTGGGTGCCTGGTGCCCTGGCTTTACTGGCTATTCTCCCCAGCACCAATACAGGAGGAAGCAGACCCCAGGTGCTCATACGTTTCATGATTAGTTGTCCTGTCTTCATGAAAATCACACAACTGAGGTAGCCCCATGGACAGACTCCTTGAAGAAATCTTTTCTGCCTCATTCACTAGCTTGAGAACTCACCAGAGCCTACCTTACTCAAGAGCACAACCACAACTGGACGAGATAAGGACCCTAGAGGCCAGCCTCAACCAGCCGGGCCCAGGCAGGGAAGGCCGGCAGGTCAGCCGGGCCCAGGCAGGGAAGGCCGGCACACACACACCTTTGGGAGACTTGAGGAAGTTGACACTGGGCTCAATCTTGGTCCAGTCGATGGTGTCCTCATCAGGTGTATGCTCAACCATCAGCTGGAACAGCTTCATGGAGATGATGTCGTGGTTGTCTGTTGGACCAAGAATTAACCTGTCATAATCCAGAGCCAGCCTCAGGACACATAGTCCAATGCCCTTCCAAAAGAGAAGCTGCTGCAGGAGCCACAGAAACTGGCTGGGACCAAGAAGAGATCTGCTCCTGCCCAGCCTCCCAGTCCCCTGCCCCCTGAGTGGGCAGCATTTCTGGGGTTAGAATACTGCCAGAACTCAGCAGCAAGAAACCTGGGAAGAGACAGAATAAAGACCAGGGGCTTTATAAGCAAAATCATCTGGGTTTAAATCCTGGGTCTGCTGCCCTTTGTGAGGCCCCGTTTCCTCATCTATAAAATGCAGTGACAATCTCTATCTCTCATGGTTATCATGGCAGGTAAGTAAGAACATATATGCAACAGACAATCTCTTGCCAGACGGGGGTATACTTAAAAACAGAAACCTGGGCTTGACACCTGTGGCTCAAATGGCTAAGGCGCCAGCCACATACACCTAAGGTGGTGGGGTTTGAATCCAGCCCGGGCCCACCAAAACAACAAACGATTGCTGCAACCAAAAAAAAATAATAGCCAGGCATTGTGTTGGGTGCCTATAGTCCCAGCTACTTGGGAGGCTGAGGCAAGAGAATCACTTGAGCCCAGGAGTTGGAGGTTGCTGTGAGCTGTGATGCCACAGCGCTCTACCCAGGGCAACAGCTTAAGGTTCTGTCTCCAAAAAAAAAAAAAAAAAAATCAATTACATGATAGTTTCAAAAACCATAAATGTTATGAAGAGAAATGAAGCCAGAAAAGGTAATGGGAATGTGTGGAGGATTGGAGAAGGGGATACAATTTTAAATGAGGGAATCGAGGAAGGTGCCATTGAGGTGACATTTGGGCAAGACTCTAAGACAGTGAGATAGCTAGTCCAAAGGCCTAAGCAGGAAGGCACAGCTGTATCCTGCATCTGAGGAACAGCTAGCTAGAGGCCACAGCAAGCAGGGAAGCAGTGAGTGAGGAGTCAGAGATGACAGGGCTGGGGGAAGAATGAGGAGAAGTGAGGAGAGATGGCACACAGAGCCCAGCAGACCACTGCCGGGATGGTGGCAGCCACAACAGTGAGAGGATCTGTGTGTGCTAAGCAGGATCATTAGGCTGCTGTGTGGTAAAGAGGCTGTTAGGGGCTGGCATGGAAGGACCACCTGGGAAGCTCCTGTGTCATCTACCTGGGAGAAAATAGTGGCTTGTACCTTCCAGGAGAGGCAAGATGTGCTGGGACAAACTAAAGAGAAAGCTGGCCGCACCTTTGTTGATGGCTTAAAGGTGACATGTGAGAGAAAAACAGGAGCCCAGAATGACACTGAGGCTTTCTGGCCTGAGCAAACAGAGGTGCCATTAACATCTTGGTCCTCAGCAGTGGCACATAGGGCTGAGGGGAATGGCTGAGTGGAGCTGCCACACAGGCTGCAGCTAACATGGGTCTGGAGAGAGAAATCTGAGAGTAAATGCAAAAGGAAGGCTGCCAATAGACTGCTCAAGGACCAAGGCCCAGACACACCAACATGTACAGATGATGAGAAGAAGAAACCCAGTAGAAACTAAATGAAGGAAGGTGAGCTCCCTACACACCAGGGAAGATGCAGGCTGAAAATGAAATCCCTGCTCAGCCTGAACTCACCAGACAAGTCTCCGGTGCCGGCTGAGGCTCCAAAGTAGTAGCCGGTAGGCAGCCGCACTCCTGTGATATCAATACAGTTCTTCCACTCGTTCTTGTCCTCCAGGTCAGTCATCACCTGTGGATGCCAGCACGTCAAGCACCCCACAGGCCTGGCACCTGCCTTCCAGCCCCTGCAGTGGACCCAGCACAGATCTGCCAGCTGCCCCTCCCACCTGCTCACCGTCAGGCGGCCTCGGGAGTAGCGCACAGCCAGGAAGGTGTCATGATCCCGGTTACGGAAGTCAGCTGTGCAGCCGGCCAGCTCAGTCCAGCGCCCATCCTTGCTATGGTCGTAGGACAGGGAGCCATTGTTCACCATCACCGAGATATACGGGAACACACGCTGGGACCAAGACATGGGTTACTCCACAAACAGCCCTGCCTGCAAGGGGAGCAAGGTGCCCACCACCCCAACGCCGGGAGGTTCCTTTTGCACTGTTGCCAGTGGAAGTCTCAGTTCCCACCCTCTGACAGCCCAGTGCTTCCTTTCCTGCTTGGCACTGGTAGCAGTGGGCCTACCTCAGTAGTCTCATCATTGGGATACGTGTCCAGGAAGATGGCTAAGCCATGGAAGTTGTCTTTGCTTCCAAACACAGGCCCTGGAATTACAAGGAGATGCTCTCACAATGAGAGAAATGGGAGTTGTCCTGTGGATACCTGAAAGGCGAGTAATGCCCATGTGGGAAGGGGGCAAGAGAGCCTCCCAGACTAATGGTCACATACCCAGGAGAGAAGGGGTCTTTAAAGGAGAAAGTGAAGGTGGAAAGCAGTCTAGAGGCATGGCAGAGAGGACAGGAAGTTTGACAGCTAAATCATGAGAGGACAGCCACCTAGCCATGTGCAGAGTTGAGTGTCAGGTGCCAAAGGGATACCTAGTCTAAGAAAATCAGGTGGACCTCTAGGAAGAACCCCTATGGGGAGGTTTTACCCTCCAGACCAGGGCTGCTAACTTTCTGTCAAGGGCCAGGAAGAAACATCTTGGGTTGTACGGGCTACATGTGGTTTCTGCTGTCTTCATGTTCTTTCTTTTTAAAAAATATAACCCTGGCCAGGCATGGTAGACTATAATCCTAGTACTCTGGAAGACTGAGGTGGGTGGATTACTTGAGCTCACAAGTTCGAGACCAGCCTGAGCAAAAGCAAAACCTAGTCTCTACTAAAAATAGAAAAACTGAGCGAAGAGGATCGCTCAAGCCCGAGTTGGAGGCTGCTATAAGCTATGACACCACAGCACTCTACCCAGGGTGATAGCCTGAGACTTTATCTCGAAACATATATATATATATCAGCGCCTGTGGCTCAAAGGAGTAGGGCACCAGCCCCATATGCCAGAGGTGGTGGGTTCAAACCCGGCCCTGACCAAAAACTGCAAAAAAATAAAATAAAACGCCCCCCCCCCCAAAATATGTATGTTGAGCTGCACAACTTAGCTGTTCCTCCTCCCTCAGAGGACCCCCTCTCAGGGCCAAGCTCCTCCCAGGGGCAGAACTTTGTCTATGACAAGTAGCAGTTTCTCACAGAACAGAGTGGAAGATCCTTCGGCACACAAGCCAAGGGCAACCCCTTGTCCTGCCTGCCCCTCCTTCCTGGTGGGCCAGCAGCCACACCCGTACCCATTTCACCTGGACCCCCACCCCCCAGGCCCTGAGCAAGAACTGCCCACCTGGCACAAGGCGGTCCCGAGTATACCACAAGGCAATGCCGTCTCCATGGAGGTTCTTCTTCCCTGTGCCATGGACTTTGAAGTGGACATGCATCTCCCAGTCCTTGAGAAAGCAAGGCTGGAAGGAGAGCAGAGAGAGTTGCTCAGAGCTCCTAGGGCTTTCAAGGAAGCTAGAAGTGACACTAGCACAGCCCCTGCTCTACAGGGCCTACTAAGATGGATACTTCCTGGCACAAAGCCAGCAAGACCAAAGGCGTCACTAACCATGGACCCAGGTGAAGCAGGGAGGCCCTACAGTGTTCCAAGGCTGCCTAAGGCCTAGACTCCACCCCTAGGCCCCAAGTGCTCCTGAGCTGGGGCTCTCACTCAACTCACCCTCCTCCACATCAGCCAAACCCATCAATTAGCCCTGCTTCCCCTTCATTCTCACTAGTCTTATGGAATCTCATGCAGGGGGCTATTACCCCTATTTGAGTCACATGCTTTACAGAAAACAAATTCAGAGGCAAAAGTACTTGTCCACAGCAGGTAAGTGGACTGTCTTAACTTCTACCCAGGTCTTCCTGACTCTGAGACCTCTGCTCTGTCCCCCATACTTCCCACAGCCTTTAGGCCTTTCACATAAATGGCTCCAACTTAATTTTGGCCTCCCAACGCCTACGGCCCTCATCCCTCATCAACCTTCCTAAACAAGGAAAATCAGGATGAGTCAGTTACCAGCTAGGACTCCAAAGTAAGGTCTGGTTGACTCCAAAGCCCAACTCTTTTTTTTTTTTAAGAGACAGAGTCTCACTTTATCGCCCACGGTAGAGTGCCCTAGTAGCACAACTCACAGCAACCTCCAGCTCGTGGGCTTAGGAGATTCTCTTGCCTCAGCCCCAGAGTAGCTAGGACTACCGGCGCCCGCCACAATGCCCAGCTATTTTTTTGGTTGCAGTTTGGCCAGGGCCAGGTTTGAACCCACCACCTTTGGTATATGGGGCCAGCGCCCTAATCACTGAGCCACAGGCACCGCTGGAAAGCCCGACTCTTTATCAGTACCTTCCCCACCCTGGCCTAAACATGGGGCTGACCTGGGTCATACTCTAGGGCTCTTAGGCCACCCAGATGGGGAGAAAGTGGCTAAGAAAATTGAGGTAGAACTAGGTGCATACTCTCAGGGGAAACAGCCAGCCTTGCCCATCACGAGGCCACTAGGGAAGAGTAAGGCATCAGCACAGACTTAGACAAGAATTCCCTTTGGAGAAGTCTACAGATGTGTACACAAACAAGCCATTAATGGACAAGGCAAGACAAAGGGTGGCCCTGGGCTTTGTGTACTCAAAGACCTATCAGAAAGGCAAAGTACAAAAAGATGCTGTTGGACCTATCAGAATGTCAACCAATAAGAGATCATTAACACCCAAAACTACTGATGAAATGAGCAATGGGACTATCCCATTTTCCTGGGGGTTATTTGGTTGTTGCAGTTTTTTTTTTTTTTTTGAGACAGAGTCTCACTTTATCGCCCTTTGTAGAGTGCTGTGGCGTCACAGCTCACAGCAACCTCCAATTCCTGGACTTAGGCGATTCTCTTGGCTAAGCCTCCCAAGTAGCTGGGACTACAGGCACCTGCCATAACACCTGGCTATTTTTTTGCTGCAATTTGGCTGGGGCCACCAGGTTCGAACCCACCACCCTCCATATATGGGGCCAGTGCCCTACCCACTGAGCAATAGGAACTGCCCAAGTTGTTACAGCTTTTTAACAGAACAGGGCAGATTCCACAAGCACTTACTAAGAGAATAAAAGTTTCAAACAGTATCAATACTATGTTGTCATTTCTGGAAAAAGAAAAAAATGCAGTATATGTCTAGAGCAGCAGTTCTCAACCTATGGGTTGAGACCCCTTTGTAACAATGAAAATGCATCGCAGTTGAGAACCACTGGATAGAGGAAAAAAAGAAGCAAAGGAATAACCCAGAATTAATGATGAGGAACTCTGGAAGGGGAAACTACAGGGAATGTTAACTTTCTATGTTTAAATACTGTTTGACAGACACATGAATTACTTCTATAATCAGAAAAAAATTAATCAAATGTAATGCAAAACATTACATCCCAAAGTAGGCAATCTGGTTCATGCATTCACTGACTCCCCAGACTCACTGCTTTGGCCCTGGGCAGGAGCCCAGATGACAGGCCCAGTGATGGCCTGAGAGCACAGAGCTAGCAAGGACCTGCGCAGTAACGTGTAGCACAGTCTCAGACTCTACCCAGGGGTGCAGGAAGCGTTTGCAGATTCTGGAGGGCAGAAGGAGAGGAGGTAAGAACCTCAAGGTCCCAAGGATAGAAGGAAAACGAATCTGAGTCTGAGGCCTGCCGAGGGTGCTGGAAGACCTAGCTTTGGCCTACAAAGCATCCAAGCCAAAAGTAAGAGTAAATTAGATAGACTTTCCAGGGGACTGCAGTACAAATTTAGGTCCTCGCCATCCCTGAAAGTAGACTAAGGGGACTCACTCAGACCCCAAATTTTTCTACCAGCAATTGTACAAATGCTATATCTGGCACACAATCATAAATAACCGGGAACACAAAGAGACAAAATATGAATACAACCTAGAAAGAGACAGAAAGAATGAGAGAGAAAAAATTTTTTTAAATAAGCCAATAAGAACTATAGATATGGCTCGGCGCCTATAGCTCAACCGGCTAAGGCGCCAGCCACGTACACCTAAGGTGGCGGGTTCGAATCCCCAGCCCGGAACCGCCAAACAACAATGACGGCTGCAACCAAAAAAAAAAAAATAGCCGGGCGTTGTGGCGGGCGCCTGTGGTCCCAGCTACTTGGGAGGCAGAGGCAAGAGACTCGCTTGAGCCCAGGTGTTGGAGGTTGCTGTGAGCTGTAATGCCACGGCACTCTACCCAGGGGGACAGCTTGAG
>CAUYTI010154313.1:0-15537 GCA_963575145.1 Galago senegalensis
AACCTATTGCCAATATTCTATTGAATGGAGTAAAACTGAAATCATTTCCACTCAGATCAGGAACCAGGAAAGGGTGCCAATTGTCTTTAAATTTAACTATCCCACTCTTGGACCTAACAGACATCTACAGAACTTTTTATCATAACAAAACTGAATACACATTTTTCTCACCAGTCCATTGAACATACTCCTAAATTGATAACATTTTAGGTCATAAGTCTAACCTCAGTAAATTTAAAAGAATAGAAATTATTCCATTCATCTTTTTGGACCATCACAGAATAACATGATGATCCAAACTCTTTAACATCATAATGGAATTTTAGCCATTGTAATTAGGGAAGAAAAGGCAATTAAGGGCATCCATATAGGGTCAGAAGAGCTTAAACTTTTACTTTTTGCAGATGATATGATAGTATATCTGGAAAACACTAGGGATTCTACTACAAAACTCCTAGAAGTGATCAAGGAATATAGCAACATCTGAGGTTACAAAATCAAAACTCATAAATCTGTAGCCTTTATATATACCAACAGCAGCCAAGCTGAAAAAGAAGTCATGGACTCTATTCCATTCACTGTAGTGGCAAAGGAGATGAAATATTTAGGAGTTTACCAAACAAAGCATGTGAAAGATCTCTGTAAAAATAACTGTGAAATTCTAAGGAAAAAAATAGCTGAAAATGTTAACAAATGGAAAACATACCATGCTCATGGCTGGGAAGAATCAACATTGTTAAAATGAACATACTACATAAAGCAATATATCATTTTAATGCAATCCCCATTAAAGCTCCATTGTCATATTTTAAAGATCTTGAAAAATAATATTTCATTTTATATGGAATCAGAAAAAACCTCAAATAGCCAAGACATTACTCAAGAATAAAAGCAAAGCAGGATAAATCACACTACCAGACCTCAGATTATACTATAGATAGTGTTCAAAACAGCATGGTACTGACAAAAAAACAGAGTGGTAGTTATATGGAACAGAATAGAGAACCAAGGGATGAATCCAGTTACTTACCAATACCTGATTTTTGACAAACCAATTAAAAACATTGAGTGGGGAACAGATTCCCTATTTAACAAAAATGCTGGGTGAACTGGCTGGCAACCTGTAGAAGACTGAAACTGGACCCACACCTTTCACCATTAACTAAGTTAGACTCTCACTGGACTAAATATTTAAATTTAAGACATGAAACAAGATCTCTATAAAGAGAACTATGAAACTCTAGAAAATCCATAGCTGAAAATGTTAACAGGTGGAAAAAAATACCATTCTCATGGCTGAGAAGAATCAATGTTAAATTGTCCATACTATCCAAAGCAATATACAATTTTAATGAAATTCCCATTAAAGCTCCACTCTCATACTTTAAAGATGTATAAAAAATAATACTTCATTTTGTATGGAAACAGAAAAAGCCTCAAATGGCATAGACATTACTCTGGAACAAAACCAAAGTAGTAGGAATTACATTACCAGACCTCAGACTATACTTTAAATTGATAGTGTTCAAAACAGCATGGTATGACACAAAAGCAGAGAGGTATAAGTATGGAACAGAATAGCTAGCAGAGAGATAATTCCAGCCACCTACTGTTATCTGATCTTTGACAAGCTAATTAAAAATATTGAGTGGGGAAATTATTTCCTTTTTAACAAATGGTGCTGTGCTAACTGGATGGCAACCTGTAAAAGAATGAAACTAGAACCACACCTTTCACCAGTCATTAAGATAGACTCTCACTGGATTAAATATTTAAATTTAAGACATGAACTATGAAAATACTAGAAGACAGTGTAGGGAAAACACTTGAAGAAATTGGCTTGGGTGAAAATTTTATGAGGAGGAACCCACGGGCAATTGAGGAAATGTCAATAATACACTTTTGGGACCTGATGGAACTGAAATTTTCTACACAGTCAAGAACACAGCTAATAAAGCAGGTGGACATTCCTCAGAGTGGGAGAAGATATTTGCTGGTTATGTCTCTGACAAAGTTTAATAACCAGAATCCACAGAGAACTCAAAAGTACTAGCAAAAAAAAAAAAAAAAAAAAAAAGAAAGAAAGAAAGAAAGAAAGAAAGAAAGAAAGAAAATAAAAGAAAAAAAAGTGATCCTATCTCAGAGTGGGCAATGGACTTGAATAAAAATTTTGCTAAAGAAGATAGGTGCATGGCCTACAGACCTATGAAAAAATGCTCTTCATCCATAATCATCAGAGAAATGCAAACCAAAACTACTTTTAGGTACCACCTAAAACCAGTAACATTGGCCCATATCACAAAATCCCAAAACCAGAGATTTTGGCTTGGATGTGGAGAAAAGGTGACACTTCTACACTGCTGGGGGGGAATGCAATTTAATTCATTCCATTTGGAAAGAAATCTGAGAACACTGAGAGTAATAAGAATAAACCTGCTATTTGATCCTGCAATTCCTTTGTTAGATATATATCCAGAAGAACAAAAATCAAATTACTATAAATATATTTGTATCAGAATGTTCATCTCAGTCCAATTCATAATTGCTAGGGAATGGAAGAAGTTCAAATACCCATCGACCCACGAATGGATCAATAAATTGTGGTACATGTACACCATGGAATACTATGCAGCCCTAAAAAAAGACAGAGACTTTATCTCTTTCATGCTTATATGTATGGAATTAGAAAATGTTCTTCTTAGCAAAGTATTTCAAGAATGGAATAAAAAGTATCCAATGTACACAGTCATACTTTGAAATTAATTCATAGCTTTTATTGGACTGTCATAACCTTATTATAGCCTTAGAATATGGAAAGGAGTGGGAGGGAAAGGTGAGGGGGCTGGGTGGTGGGAGGCAGGGTGATTGGTGGGGTCACCTCTATGGTTTAACCTACGAGGGTACAAGTAAATCTCTCTAAAAGCAGAGTATGAACATTTTAACTCAATAACTAAGAAAATGACATGAAGTTTATTTTGACCACTTTGATGAAACTATTTCAAAATGTGTATGAAAACAGCACACTATCTCCCATGACTTCATTCAAAACAGCACACTATCCCCCATGACTTCATTAATCCCCCATGACTTCAAAATCTGTATGAAAACAGCACACTATCCCCCATTACTTCAAATCTAGTATACAGTTATGCTATAAGAAATTTAAAAAAAAAAGAAAATCTGATTTAAAAAACAAAAAGATTCCATTTTACTACAAGTATTGCTGAACATGTATACATTGGGTACAAATTAAGAACATTTCACTTGGGGCTTAATCATGAAGGTTTCAGGTTGTCTGTTCTATTTGCCCATTTTTTTTAAAACTTAAGACTAACAATTGTGTTAATGATGAGAAAGGCACAAAGTACAGTTGCCCAGTGCCTAGATAGGTGTTTAACCTCCAGATGTGACCTAGAGTGGTTTTCTGTCAAATTTATTTCTAAGAATGATTCTACTTTTAAGCCTTCCTGGGCATGTCGTCAGAGTAAGGGAATTCCACCTCAGGGCCACATTCCATGGGAAGCACATGAAGCTAACCTGCCATTTCTGAGTGTAAGTGGCTGGAGAACCAGGGACTGATTTTTCCATGACATAGGTCAAAGTTCTCCAGTCAGTAATATATACAAATTTCGTTTATCTTAAAGCATGTAAACCTGAACCTTGACATATTGATCAGTGAATCCCATCCAAAATATCAGTAAACACAGGTAGCTTACACTGAGGCAAATGGGGCAATAATGCATATAGTTTTAAATTAATTTAGTAAAAGTCATTGTAGTTAGTAAATACATTTTTTTAAATGTAATATAAATAGAGCTGAATGATTGTATTATATCCTATTATCCCTTTATGTTTAAAGAGTATATCTTTTAATATTCATTTTGTTTGTTTGTCTTTAGGGTTGTTAGTTTTGAAAGTGTCAGCCATATGAGCACCATTTGATCTCCAATAAAAGTGGACTGAAAAGAACTGTAACCCACTTTCTTTCAAGCTCTAATGATTTTTTTTTAATACATGCATTTTTCTTATTACTGATTACAGTGAGAATCCGGCTACAATTGTTATTAGTGTTCTCATAGGCTAAAGACAGAAGTAACATATCTTGCATTTTAGGTCTCATAATTGCCCAGTTAGTAGCCGTGCTATAACACGGCTTTTAGAGCTTTTAAGAATTTAAGATCCACCTCTGAATATTGGGTTTTTCTACCTAGGGAGGTAGAAGTAGGTTGTGTGGTAGAAGTAGGATGTGTAGTTTCACCAGCACATCTAGAGCTGCTCAGGTGATGTTCACAATCAGTCTTACACAATCAGAGCTCTATGGAGCCGAAGCTGTTCCATCATAATAAATATCAAGTTCATTTATCAATCTAAAATATTTGGTATTGGGAAAAACTACTCAGTGCGATAGAGTTGTTTCATAAGCTCTATATTATTACAGCAATTCAGGAGCCCACCTGTAAGTTAATGGAAAAGCCTGATTAGTAGAAAATTCTGAATATTGAGGGAAACATCTTAGAATTTCAGCCCTTACACCAGAGCTGGTAAAGGGACCAGTGATGTAGATGGTAAAGGAGATGGAAGTGGTAGAAAAGATGGTGGCAGGATATTCATAGGAGGAGCAGAAGGTTAGCATCTGTAATTAAAACATAACATTCTCTGATGAAACTTTGAAGGTCAATCATTTTTGTCTGAAGAGATTGAGAAGAGAGAAAAGAGACCGAACTTCAACCACAGCTTCCTCATTTTCCTTGACAGAGGTGCTTTTACTATCAGCCTCCTCCTGTCAATTGTTCTGCTTTTCAGAGATGGAAATTTTAGAAATATCAGCAACAGCACAATTTTCCTAAGACAAGATGGGTTGTGCTTGTTTACCTTTATTGTTTATAAAATATTGTGAAGCTAATGTAACCAAATTATAAACAGCCCACATTTTTTTTATCTATAATAATTCCCTGTTTATGAAAATGCTTTATATCTTCTCCTATCTCTTCCCATAGCACTAAATTGAACTGATTCTGAGAAAACTAATAACAATTTCTGATGGTAGCTAATAAGTGGCAGAAAGTAAGTTTTAACATTGATACCCATAGTATATAAGAAAGTTTTAAAGAACTGAATATAGTCATCCTCTACTACTGAGGAAGAGTTACCCATGATTGAAGGATTTAATATTCCTTTTTTTTATTTTTCCCGTGTCAAGACACCTGGGTACTTACAGCTCAGTGGTAACTGTCTTGATCTCGCCTGTTCCCAGTGTTTCTAATGTTAAGGCTGGTGAACACAATTTCTGAGGACAGTTTGACCAGGTCCTGGTCCAGACATTTATCCTGTTCATAGTGCCAGATGTTACTGTTCTGAGAGATAACTGGTCAATGATGTCGAGGATAGCACTGCGGAAGAGATGAATAATTTGAAAAGGAAGACTGAGGCTCACTCTGGCCCTTAGAAACTAAACAACCCATATGTATTAATTCTCTTATATACTTTACAACATTTGATAAAAGTTTAAAATATCAAACAGTTAAGACAGCAAAGTAAGATCATGGAAACTGCCATAAAGTTTCCAATTCAGCACAATTAATGCTGAGCAAATATACAATTGACACAAATTGAGGACATTTAACTTGGGGATGAATCACAATGGTGCCAGGTTGTCTGTCCCCTTTAGCTCACTTCCTTAAAGTCAGACTAACAATTATTATGTTAATGAGGAGAAAGGAGCAAGGTATACCTTCACAGTGCCTCCACAGTATTTAGCCTCCAGCTACAACCCAGCTAGGGCTACTGCCATATTCCTTTGTGAGAGTGTTTCTGCCTTTCTTCAGGCCTGGGCCTGTTCTCAGAGTAAAAGGCGAAAGATTTATATGATCTGAAGAGAAACCAGAGTATATGGACCTGTTCTCAAAGTAAGAGAATTACATGTTAGGGCCACGTTCCCCAGAGAGTATGAGAGGCTAAGATACCATGCCTTAGCATGGGGAGCTATACCCTTTCAAAGAAGGAAGACAGGGGGTGGAGCTAATATGGCAGTCTGGAGCCAGCTTTCCACAGAGGGTTCTGTCTAGAATGTGAGTTAAAAAACAGAAGGTTAGCAAGTTACTTGATGGTTTGGAGCTGAGACAAGAGAGAATGTGGAGGATCGCACATCACCCATGCTGAAGTTAGCTGTGACCCCAAGTGTACAAACAAAATGTCCAAAATCCATTGAGAAGCAAATGGGTGTCCCCTCCCCAATGAGAAGTGCTCCTAGTATTTTCCATGCAAATAAACAAGCAGAGTTCAAACATCCTTCCATTATACCTCACTGTAGAAACTCTCTAAACACTAGACCTGCCACCACACTAGGATGCCATGGTAATCTCCTGCCAGTCATGAAACTGTAAAAACTGTATATATTCTTTGCCTGCCATTCTGAACTCCCAGGACTTTTCTCTACTCTCACAAGGAGATCTTAACGCCTATCCCCCATAGAGTCTAGACTGTTGGGCATTTTCTTGAAAGATGTGGACAGGTTGAGAACTATTGTTTGTCTGTGTTGATTATGCAGCATGGTGTCAGGAGAGGGCAGTCAGCTGAGTGGGGACCACATAGGAGAAGTGTTTCCCCAAGTTGCAGAGCAGCAGCTGCAGCAGAGGGAACAATATAGTTTATGTTTCTTTTTCCTGATAGACATGCCCTCTCTCTCTGGGCAAACACAGGAAGCTGGACATCTTCTCTAGTGTCAGTCACTGGCAGAATTGATCCGAGAGGGCACAGTAACCAAGAGTACCAGCCTGGAAGTAGCACAGGGATGCAGATCCAGAAGACTTCCAGACTCTGCCAGAGGACTGCTTTACTAAGACTAAGACACACCCAGTCTTCAGGAGAACAAAGCAGAGACAAATGTGGTCAGGCAAAGGCTGGAACAGCTGACAGCTGATTGTGATCTCTAACTGTGCCCACACCAGCACAAACTGCAGCCTAGTTAGGTTCTGATCCACAGGGGGAAATAGCCAAAACAGAACAAATTCTGAGAAGTTGTTCTGTGCTTTTCTGCCAGCAACATCAATCAGGGGTTGGACTGGGACTGTGTTTACAGCCCCAGCCTCCATTAAGTACCCGATGTTGTCAGTCCTCACGTCCCCCTGCAGGATTCTGGCAGAGAGTTATGGTCTACCTGAGGAGAAATAGATGCTCCTGTCTATCAGACAGGTAAAAACCCTGGGAGCATCTGCTCATTAAAGGGAATTGGGTCATAGCCCTGTAGGGTTACCAGTGGCTAGGTGTGACAGAGGTTCAAGGTTGGGAAGGAGGCATCAACCTTCCAAGACATTTGGTGGTTTGGTCGTTCTGAACTCACAGAACATGGAAACTAGTAATAATTAAGCTGCCCACACACCCTTGGTATTTAGTTGTCAAAAACATTTTGAACTTTCCCACCTGAGACAAGTGCTGACTAGGACAAATGATATTGACCTCTTGAACTCGGCCAATCACCAGAGGACTATACAAAGTGATACATTGAGTTTGTGGTTGTGTGAAGTTTTGATTTTCCTTTTCCACCGGTTTCCTGTGGTGGGGAGTTGTGACATAATTGCTGGTATTTATCCACTGCTGAGTCTTCAAACCTGAGTAACTGATTCAAAAGGGTAAGACAGAGATCAGCTGAAAACAAGACAGAGGCACTTAGCCCCACAACACCAAGCAGATGCCAAGTTTCTCAGGCCACATCACGGTGGGGTCTTTGGAAAGGCTCTAAGGGAAAAGGTACAGACACTAGCCCTAACTTTTGGAAAGAGCTAGTTAATCATACTCCTGGAGTCCCCAACCCAATTTCTCCTTATCTGCTCATTTAGTCAAACAGTATAAAATAAACATGGGTGGAATCAGTGGAAGAACTCCAGTAACATGAATAACCAGAGCAGATGAACAGCCCCAAGGAAGGATGTTACAGACTCAAGTGAAGATCTCATTCATTAACATATGGCTGAGATTTCAGAAATCAAATTCAGTATGTGGATTGCAAATATTAATAAAATAGAAGTAAAGTTGCATTTAGATATTTAAGGAGCATTTCAAATGTTCTCTCAAGAATTCGATTAATTAAGAGACATATTTACCAATGATTTTGACATGCTGAGAAGAATGTATAGCCCTCAAAGATTTGAGAATTGCAGTAGAGTCCCTCAGTAACAGAGTGAAGCAAGTAGAAAAATAGAATTCAGGCATTGAAGAGAAAGATTTTTAATGCCCACAAGTGATCAAAGCTGAACAGATATGGAAAGCAAAAAAAGGATCATGCTATCAGAGAGCTCTGGGATAATGACAAAAAAACTAATATTTGTCTACTCACCCCTTGTAGCTTATGATTTTCTTACATCTAACTGCTTTCAGAATTTTCTTTTTTATATTAACTTTAGTGAAGGTATTATGATGTGTCTGAATTTCAGAATCTCTTAGCATGTCTGGAAAGTTCTCTTTCATAATTTCATGAAGATCTTATTTGTTTTATGAAGCAATTTTGTCACCTTCAAGGATTTCTATAAGGTGAGTATTAATTTTCTTTGAATTATCCCTTATTTCTCGGAGATGAAGATCCAGTTTTTCTCTCTATTTCTCTTCATCTTTGAAGGCTTGGACATGTTCAAATGCTTTGTCTCCAATGTGGAGATCCTTTCTTTAGCCTATTACATTCTATTCCCAATGGATTCTACCATATTTTTCAGACATTGAGGACTTCAAACTCTTGCTTTAATATTTCAAAATATTTGGTCATTTTATCTTTGAAATCGTTGACTACTTAAGACATCATTTGAATAATTTCTTGAAATTCTAGTTCTCTCCTTTCTTCCATTCTGTTAATGCTATTTGCTTTCCAAATTCTGAACTCAACTTTTGACATCTCAGCCACCTGTTTATGGATGAGGTCTTCAATTGCATCTGCCCTATTTTTCCTTGGGGGAATTTATCTACTCTGGTTATTCATGTTGCCTGAATTTCTCTGCTGTTTCCACACCATGCTGAATTTACACTATTTTAATCCATCCCAGAACTATTCCTCCAGTTTCTGACCTGGGAAAAATGACAGCTTCCTCTGGTTGTCAAGAGATAGGACATGTCTGTACAGAAAAGCCTTGGTCTTGTGAGACTTACTGTTTCCAGTGATGCAGCTGCTACTCTTCACCTCAGGGTACTGCTGCTGTTTTATAGGATCCCTCTCAACTGACCACCCTCTTGCTGTTCTTGGAAAATCAGGGCCTGGCAAGGGTGATGGGGGCAGCAGGGATTCTGCCTGTCACTAGGGGAACATGGGGTCTAGCAAGCAGCAGGTCTCTGGCTGCCCAGTGCCCTGAGAATGTGATAAAATCAGCAGGGCATCTGCCTGCCATTAGGGGAGTTCCAGCCTCAAGCAAGAAGACAGTATATCTCTGTTAGCATAATGCCCATGGACAGTGACTGGAGCGTGGGAAATCTGACTGTCACCTGGGAAGCACTGGGCTCAAGCAAGCAAACAGCAGGTCTCTGGCCACCTGGTGCCTGACAAGAGTGGTGGGAGGAGCAGGAAATCCTCCTACCTATAGGGGAGAGTGGGACATGGGGAAGACATGTGCTTATCTTTTCTGTCATCTCAGCTGTCCTCTTTCAGCTTTGTTGGGTTCTTTCTGGTATTTATCTCTACCCATGGACTGGAGTTTATGTTGAATACTAGCTCTAGGCTGCCCCGATTCTGTGTTTCCCGTATTCTTGTTGAATGTGACAACTGGAGTTTTTGAAAAGACCCAACCAAAACATTTAGCAAAGTACAGAACACATTGACACCAAATGAACAAAGAAACAGACATAAATATTACCAGACACTCAAGTACACAGATCCACAGACAATCAAAAACAAGTAAATAAACAGACAAAAAAAAAAAAACCCCAAAAAATGATAATCATAAAATGATAACAACAACAAACTCTATTGGATTTCTCTATGCACTCTCACCAATTGCTAAGAAGTGGTACTATGGAGACACCACTTTTGGAGTTTTACAATATGTCTGCTTCCTGACTTGCTGCCCAGCCTTGGTTGTCCTGTTTCTCATGACACCTCTATCTGCCCTCCAAATTCAGCACAGGAGTCTGTGCTTCACTAGATTATCCACTAAACTCCTGTTTCCTTCCAACTGGGAAAATTTAATCTTACATGGGGAATGGACTGGTTCCCATGGATACACATTGATTCAGTGGGGAGCACAAAAAAATCCCTCAGACTCTGCTCAAAGCACAAAAGAGCACTCAGCCTCCCTGAGGGAGAGACTGGCTGTGGCCCATGCAGGCGAACTCTGTGTATACCACAAAGAATCCCTCAGCCTCTGTGGCTGAGGGGCCAGCTGCCACAAATGACTGGGGACTCCTTGAGGAGCAAAAATACCTTTCCATCTCTGTAGTGAAGTATTTGGTTGCTGCTGTAACTCACTGCTGCAGTGTGGAGGCAAAGACTTTTCTAAAATTGTAATGTCTGTTTGTTTCCTAAGTAGAATCCTTTTCCCTCACTTTTTTGTCCAGCTGCCTAGACCCCTGACTCTCCAAACAGGGTACAAATTCTGGTCACCAAACTCGGTGCAGCAGTTCACACCTCACCACACTCTCTGCAAAACAGTCAAACTCCCCACTTATTAGGAACAGCAGTCCTCCGTGTAGGAGGGATTTGTTGCTGTTGTTTCAGGTGGCTGGCTGCTAGGGCTAGCACTGCTTCAGCTACAGTGCTGAGTTTTCTTTAGCAGATACCATGGTTCTGGGTCACCAAAACTAGCAGTCTTCCTCTTTCCAGTTTAGCAGTCTGCCACTTTCTTGCACAGACTACATTGTCTATGCCAACACTCCACACAGGGAAGGATCCAGCATCCCCTCTCTCTCCTGAAACTTCAAGGAGAATTGATCCAGAGATGCATTTCCTCTGCCATCTTGCTCCACTTGCCTTTAATTACATACTTAAACTTAAGTCACGAAACTATAAAGATGATAGAAGAAAGTGCAAGGAAAACACTTGAAAAAGTTAACCTTGGTGAATATTTTGTGAGGAGGATCCCCCGAACAATTGAAGCAATATCAATACTCTACTGGGATATGCTCAAACTAAAAATCTTCTGCACAGCCAAGAAAACAGTAAGTAAAGCAAGCAGAGAGCCTTCAGAATGAGAGAGATTTACAGATTATGTCTCCAAAAAGATTTAATAACTGGAATCCACAGACAACTCAAATATGTTAGCAAGAAAAGAATAAATAGAAGGAAGACATTTGCATCATTGGGCTTCAGCTAGTTTGCTTTTATGCAAGTTAGAGCAGCAGTCCCAATGTTCAAGTAACAACCCCGTGTCAATTTCAGTAAGAGAAATAAATGCTATAGTATCTTCAAAAGAATTGTGAATACTTTTTTAAAATATGATTTAAAACTGGGATGTGTTATAAACAGGGAAAGCTGGGGCTTAGATGGCTCTTCTTACAAAAGAGCTATTCAGTGATGGTTTAAAAATCTCATACTGGGATTTGAATTTCAAAATGAACTTTGGGAGATCAAAATCCATTTTAAACAAAGATAATTAAGAGACAAATTGAAGGCTAAGTTAAAAACCACCATTCAAGGCCTTGCAGCTGTCTTAAAGAGTGTCTGCTATGACTCAGGAAGATGTAAGAATGGACCTAAGAATACCATCTTGAGAGAGTATCAAGGATGTAGACGGAGATGGTTGGAGGTATGATCATTAAGGTTCAAAAAACTGGAAGACTATTTTCAGAACATATCATAACCTATGGCCAAAAACAGTGAATACTGTTTGACAAGTAATAGCAATTTATAAAATGGTTGGATGCTGGTGGAGTTCCCTATTATGCTGACCATATTATCACTGTGACCAATAAGTTCTGAAGACTGTACAGTGATCTGTGCAAGTAACAATTACTATTATTTAAACCCACATGAAACAATGAGAGAAGTAGCAATATTGTTAAGAAATTTAAATTATGCATGGAATTTTTTACTTTATTTATCACACTCAACAAAGTTCTGTGGCACCTGTAGTTCACAGCAACTTCCAATTCCTTGGTTTTGGCGATTTTGTTCTCTCACCCTCACTAGTGGCTGGGTTTACAGATGCATACCACACCACCTATCTGTTATTATTATTATTATTATTTTACTTTTCATCGTGGATCCACTGTTGAAAACTTTCCACTAAATTAGATTTCATCTGGAGAAATTATTACGTCCTAGGGAAATATTTTTTTCTACAACCCCAATTAGTCAAGACTTCAGAAGTTACACAACTCTCATCTTTTGGTATCTTAGATTATTATAGTCACTCTTAACAGTCCACACCGTGCATTATTGACTCAAGTCATGTATTTTTCTGCACACTGAAATATCAAGATTAAATACTCCACCTTATATGTTAAATTTTTCAATCTGGGAAAATGTTCCCTCATCCCAATCATTCATAGACTAGGGAGGAAACATATCTGGCCAACACTTCACATCTACTGGCAATCTCTGCAGGAAACAACTACAAATGAACTGTCTCTTTACTAATTATCTCCTTCTTCCCCTGGGGAGCACAATAAATCTCTTCATTTATGTAGTCATGAAATGCATCTGTCCTCTGACCTTTTCTCATAATTTATCTCTTAGAAACTGAGCCTAGCAAAATTTTTCTTTCTTTCCTTTTTCTTTCCTTCCTTCCTTCCTTCCTTCCTTCCTTCCCTTCTTTCCCTTCTTTCCTTCCTTTTATTTCTTTTTTTCTTTTTTTATTCCAATATTTCCTTCATTATTTTTCATGACACCAACTTACACTGTGTTTCCAGGATATATTGTCCATGACCTCAGCTTTGTACACAATGACACCCAACATTTTAGTTTAAGTGATCCTCCTGCTCCTGCCTCTGGAATATCTGGAAATATATGTCAGGGATACAATATTTGACTACCCTTTCCATTTGAGTAAAAACTCAGTGGAAAATCATGGATAATGTTGTCTTTCTGTTCAGCTTAGCCTTATCTCTAACACAAGAGCTAAGGGGATCTGCCCAATTTGGCTGTCTATAGCATCAAAATATTGTTTTCATTTGTGGGATAAGTCATTGAGTTCTAGTAAGAAAATGAGCTTACTTGGGACTTTGAGGATTATCCAATCCTCAGTCTTCAGTGACACATCGGGATTATTTTATGACTTTTTTACATATGTGTCGTAGGAGATCACCACAGTTGTACATGGACCTCTTTTATCCTTACTAGGTTTCATTATTTATTGTGTACTACACATGTAATTCAACAAAACTCTTAAACATTGATTGCGGCTGAGAAGCTAAAAGCTTTGACACACTTAGCATGGATATCAGGATTGATGGATATTTAGAGACAGGCTTATATTTACCATCATCGTCATAAATCACTGCTGGTATTGATACCAGATTTTTTACACTGGATTTCCAGGCTCTTGGTCTCCACGATTCGATGAAAAAATCGACGGACCATAGACGAACAGTGAGGTTTTATTTACATCTCAAAGAACCAAACCTCCTTACAGGGCAGAATACAAGTGTTACAGCTCTTATGAAAACAACTCTTACAAAGAGCCAAGCCTCTTTGTAGGGCAGTATCAGCAGCAGAACTGTTACAGCTACAGCTCTTACAAAAGACCAAGCCTCTTTGCAGGGCAGAGATCAGCAAAGGACCAAGCCTCTTTATAGAGCAGGATCAGAACTAGAAGTGCCACAGCTCGCTTCTTCTTCTGGACGGTCTGCGATGGTCTGCCAAAGTCTTATTCTTCTGCTCTATCTTCCTCGAAAGTCTGCGACGATCTGCCCCTTGGGTCTCCAACGATCTGCCCCCAGGCTCTCTGCTCAGGGCCTTATATAGGTGTAATAGCTTAGCTGTGATTGGTCCATAGGAGCAGGATTGAAAATGGACCAATCAGGGATGGGCACCAGTTTTTATTTGATTGACAGGTCCTCTAGTGCCACTCTACTGGAGCCTCTAGGGGAAGAAAGCTCCCTTGCTTGCTTGCCCCAACCTGCAGATTTTTGACAGCTGCTGCCACCAAGACAGAAGTGGCAGGTTCCCCAGGCTCTGCTAAGCTGAGCTGGCTGGGGTGTCACTTTTCTGGTATCAGTATGGAGTATACTACAAGACAGTGTGCCTCCCCAGTTTTTCAGAGGAAACCTTCCATGAGACACCTACCATCCAAAACAGCCATTTATAGATAAAGAAGAAACACATAATAAAAATTAGAAATGGGAATAATGTGACATACCATTTAGGTCTGACAAATCATTGTCTGATCACTGGGCTCTATTTCTTGTTCTATAACATCCAAGGTAAGTGCTAGGTATAAACCAAATTATTCCATTTGATTATAAATCTGTGACTTGAAACAAGAGGATGGGTTCTTGAATCCCTTGTCCATGGTTACAAAACAAAATTTAGGAAGCACGACTTCAGTGTGGAGAAGAGAACACCAAACTCATAAACCATTGGAACTCAACAACACATTCAGACAGCAACTATGCATGCTTAATGGGAATAAGATTAAGCTTAAATATCATAAGCCAGAGTAACATGCATTGTGATGTCATCCATGGAGACTATGTAGTGACTTCATCTTTTAATGTCATAGGATCCAGGCTTCTGGTCAAGGATACTCACTGGAATTTTCTTTTCACATCAGCTGGTGTCCGGCAATCTTTGATGTAGGACATTTCTTAGTCCTCCATTCACAGATACAAATTTGTGGTTTGGTTACATTAATAACTGAGATTCCAGTCATTAGGCACAATCTTGAGATTTTTTACATTAGTGAGACTTCATATGCATTCCATATGAAAAAAAATGCATGGAGACACTTATTTAGGATGCTCGTGTATTTTCATTTATTTGTGTTTTTTGAGACAAAGTTTCACTTTGTCACACTCAGTAGAGTGCTCTGCCAACACAGCTGACAGAAACCTCAATCTTTTGGGCTCAAACAAATTCTATCACATATTACAAGAGGTACTAGTACCTATACTATATATAACATTTTTCAAAGCATAGAAAAAAAAATAAGTCTTCCCAACATATTCTATGAAGTTAATATGACTCTGATACCCAACCCAGGAAAGAATCCAAAAAAGAAAAAAATTATAAATTAATATCATTAATGAATATCAATAACAATATTCAATAAGATCTTAGTAAATGCAATTCATCAACACATTAAAAAAAATTTACACCATGATCAAGTTGGTTTTATTCCAATGTACTTGTTTGGTTCAAAATATGGAAATCTAGAAATATAATACATCACATTTATAAAATTAAAAAAGACCATGTGATGTGGGGTGAAATCCCACAGCTGTGTGCTCCTTCACAAACTATATGCTCCCTTTAAGCTTCAGAGACAGGTGGACAGACTTCTGTGGAAGGCAACTCTGTTGATGACCCAGTATCCCTGGTCAGCATGGAACAGGGCCTGGGGATTAGGGCATAAAAACCCATCTCCAGTGACTCTGGCCATGTGGCTGTTAAGCCTGCAAAGAAAG
>CAUYTI010154320.1:0-11923 GCA_963575145.1 Galago senegalensis
CAACCAAAAAATAGCTGGGCGTTGTGGTGGGCACCTGTGATTCCAGCTACTTGGGAGGTGGAGGCAAGAGACTCACTTGAGCCCAGGAGTTGGAGGTTGCTGTGAGCTGTAATGCCATGGCACTCTACCCAGGGGGACAGCTTGAGGCTCTGTCTCAAAAAAAAAAAAAGGTCAAGTTCTGTGAGTTGGTCTCCAATGTCAACTTTCCTCAGGCCCTGATGACATTTAGAAGCCCCAAATAGACAGATTATCCATTTTCTTTCACAGTGCTTTGTAAAATACAAAGTTACATGTTGGTTGAACAGTTATCAGATAGCACAGAAGTAAATATTTTCATTTTACACACAAGAAAACAGAGGCTCCCAAAAGGGAAGCAACACTCCCAAACCATGCAGCCAGTTAGTAGCAGAGCTGGTGTCCTGGCTGCTTGTTCTGCTCCCCTCAGCTGGCCACAGGTCCAGGGACTTAGCCTTCACGTTGTACCCTCTCCCCTCTCTCAGACTGAAACCATCTTACTGCCTTCAGAGATGGCAGCCTTCCCTGCTCTAAGCCCTACCAGGAGTGTGACCCTACAGTCTGGGCCTTTGTCCTGGTCACACACTAAGCCCTGATCTTGGTCCCAGATAAAGTAGTAATCCTGATCATAAACTGAGCCCCAAACACTTGCCACCAACTCTTTTAATAATATATACAGCTGGGGCAGTGCCTATGGCTCAGCTGATAGGGCGCTAGCCCCACATACTGAGGGTGGTAGGTTCAAACCCAGCCCCAGCCGAACTGCAACAAAGAAATAGCCAGGTGTTGTGGCAGGCACCTGTAGTTCTAGTCACTTGGGAGGCTGAGGCAAGAGAATCCTAAGCCCAGGAGTTGGAGGTTGCTGTGAGCTGTGTGACACCACAGCACTCTATGGAGGTCAATAAAGTCAATAAAAATAATAATGTATACAGTTGAACAGCAGTTGGGCCTGGCCCAGAGGACATGAATGGCTGGGTGCCATCCTCCCCCAGTGCTGCAAAAATCTTGTCTCAGGGCAGACTTAGTGCAGCTGTGGCCTGATTAACCTCTCTGACATGGTTTCCCCCCCATCCTGGATCAGCCTCAAAGCTACAATGAGTGACCAGTCCATCTCTGTCCCTTCCCATGGCCCTCCTGTGCAGCCCATGGTGGCAAGCAGCTTGAGCATTGTTTGTGAGGAGTCATTCTTGCTCAGAATGAAGCCATCCAACATGGACGACATTTGTTCTGTCCTCTCTGTGAGTGAGTAAGCCCTCCAGTTCAAATGTCCAAGCATAGCCTTGAGCTGGCTGTTCCCCATCCAAGACCCTTCCCTCCAACCCCTTGCCAGGCCTACATTTTTCCAACATGATTTCCAGGAGCTTGCAGAATGCTGGGTTGTTCCAGCTGCTGCTTGCTCTTAGGGACTAGTACCTCATCCAGGTACTAGTATCAGCTGGGAGGCAATGCCAGCTTCTAACCATTCTCATTTCTCATTGGCCTAGAAGGGGTGGAAGCAACAGTGGAAAGCATCGGTGCTGGCAAGTTAGAAGGGGAGGAGATGGGATAGCAAGAGACGGGTGTCAGTATGTCACTACTGAGTCACATATGTCAGGGCAGGCAGGAAGCTGAAAGACTGGCCTTCCCCCTCTCTCTCTTCCTGGATAGTTGGAGAACACAGGGCCCTGAGAGAGGAACTTTCTTGAGATTCCACAGTGACTTAGAAGAATAGGGACCAAAAGTGTGGATTCCCAATGCTGAAGAACAGGTTTGGACAAAAGGAACGGGCCCTGTAGCTCTCTAGGTCATACATGGGTCCTCAAACTTTTTAAACAGGGGGCCAGTTCACTGTCCCTCAGACCATTGGAGGGCTGGACTGCAGGCCCCAGGACAAGTCTGCTGCTAAGCAGGACAGGAAGCGGTGGCAAAAACACCCGGTGGGCCAGATAAATGTCCTAGGCGGCCTGCATGTGGCCCACAGGACATAGTTTGAGGAAACCTGCATAGGAGGTCCCTGGACCGAGGCCCAGGAAAGCAGAAGGAGGGGCTCCAGGGAAAGAAGACCTTCCTAACTATCTAAGTCAGTGGTTCTCAACCTTCCTAATGCCACAACCCTTTAATACAGTTCCTGTGGGTCACAACCCACAGGTTGAGAACTGCTGATATAAGTTGTCCAGTCTTGGACCAATGGTTGGAAGGGTTGCAGGGTCTGAGTTCCTCATGACCAGAGGCCCAGAAGTCTGGGCTGCAGCATTGAGCCCAGGTGAAGATGATCGCTGTCTTGGACATGTTTCTCTTTGTAGATTTAGAGCCCAGCTCTGTTCCCCAACCAGGGGATCCTAGACTAAGGACCCTCCTGGATCCAGAACTGCTCCCTGGACGACTCCAGGGCTCAGTGGCTGCCTCTGGCCAGCCATAACGCTCACGGGATATAGAGGGCACCTAGACCCACAATCAGAGTATGTATTGGCAGTGGTGGTGGTGGTGGTTGGGAGGAGTCCAGTTTGGTGGGGGCTGCTTATTGGAGCAGATTGGGTCTGAGAAAATCATGGCAGGCAGGTGGGGACCCTGCCCTTCTTCTAAGCCAAGAGGAATGGCTGTGGTATTCAGGGGCTTGGGCTGCTCCCCAGTACTGAATTCTGTGGCCCACCCACCCCACAAACCCCAAAGCCTGTTTTTTAGGCTGCTGAAGGCTGTGTTGCCCCGGGCCTATCCTCTCCCCACCCCAGTTGTTTACATGCCTCTGTGCCACAAGGCTGGCAGCTCTTTGAAAGCCAAGTAGTTTAAGGTGTGTTCTCTGGGCAGGGACTATGACTTGGAGGTAATGTGCAGGATGTTTATGAGGGAGAGCTCTTTTTTTTTTTTCCCTAGAGACAAGGTCTCACTCTCGCTCAGGCAGGCCTTAAACTTCTGAGCTCAAGCAATCACCCCCCTTAGCCTCCCAGAGTGCTAGGATTACAGACATGAGCCATTGCGCCTGGCCGTATCAGGGAGAGTTCGTCAACCAGCACCTGTAGAAGGGAGGGTGAGGGGGCAGGAGTGGGCAAAGGAAGAAGTCCAGCAACCAGGCAGCCCAGCCTCAGCCTCGGTTGCCTTCCTGGGAGAATCAAGTGACCTGTGACAGGAGAAGACCTGTCATTCCTGCACTGGGCTGAAATAGTTGGGCTTATCCCCCAGCTGGATTAGTCCTTGCATAGGCTGCCCAGAAAAGGGTATGACTTGGGGGGAGGCAAATCTCCACAGCTGAGGCAACCTCCCTGGAGGGGCTGAGAGCCCACAGCATCCCACAGTGGGGACAAGTCCTTCCCTGAGGACTGTCTGCATGTCATGTCTATATGTCTGTCGTCCTGAGTTCAGTGGGTTTTTAAGGATTGTTTGTTGAATGAATAAATGAATGGATGGATGGATGGAGCCCCTAAAACATGTTGGCCTCCCTCTCCTCGTCTATTAAATGAGGATAATGATATCTTCATGGATAATGATATCCATTAAATGAGGATAATGATATCTCCCACATTCACACTGAAGATCATGAATACCAAATGCCATGGTGTACGAAGCCTCCCCATTCTCCTGAAGTTGAAGGTTGGGACTGGGGCACAGAGGGGTGGAGTAGGCTTGGCAGTTCGTGGTTGCTGCTTCAGGGGAAACCACAGCTGCCTCTCACATAGGGCAGTCAGTGAGGCCCAGGGGAGGGGCAGATGGTATGTAATGTGGGCCATGGGCACTGAGTCACCACCAAAAAGGAAACCACAGCTTCAAGAGGACAGGAGGCAGGTGGGCCAGGCCAAGAGCTAGCACTCAGGCATGGGTATCTGGACAGCCTCCTCCTCACCTCAAGGTCTAGCCCAGGCCCATCCTGCAGGGGCAGCATCTACTGTCCACCACAGGAAAGCCTGGCTCAGTCACATCTCTGTGTAACAGGACATAGCAAGAGCTGGGTGACCCTAGACAAAGAGGTATTCCTCTCTCCCCCTACTCTGCAAAAACAGGACAATCTTTAAAATTTGAGAAAAATTCATCTGTGATATAATCATCTGAAGACTCATAGTCTATGACTTTGCTTATATTTTTTGCTTAATTTTACTATCACCGGCTCGGCGCCTATAGCTCAACCGGCTAAGGCACCAGCCACATACACCTAAGGTGGCGGGTTCGAATCCCCAGCCCGGACCCACCAAACAACAATGACGGCTGCAACCAAAAAATAGCCAGGCGTTGTGGCGGGCGCCTGTGGTCCCAGCTACTTGGGAGGCGGAGGCGGGAGACTCTTCTTGAGCCCAGGAGTTGGAGGTTGCTGTGAGCTGTAATGCCACGGCACTCTACCCAGGGGGACAGCTTGAGGCTCTGCCTCAAAAAAAAAATTTTTTTTATATCATTATTACAGTCCAGATCTGTCTGTCACATTACATTCATCCCCTGATCTCTCTAATAACTGTGAAATGTCTTCTCTGTCAGTTTCTTCTGTTTCCTTTTTGTAAGAAAGTGAAAAATTCTGAATTCTTGGCAGACATAGTAGCTCACACTCCTAGCACTCTGGGAAGTGAAGATGGGAGAATTGCTTAAAATTTAGGAGTTCAAGACAAGCCTGAGCAAGAGCAAGACCCCATCTCTACTAAAAATAGAAAAAAGGCTGGCAGCGCCTGTGGATCAGGGAGTAGGGCGCCAGCCCCATGTACTGAGGGTGGTGGGTTCAAACCTGCCCCGCCCCCACCCTGCCAAACTGCAACAAACTGCCTCTGGAGGCTGAGGCAAGAGAATTGCCTAAGCCCAAGAGCTGGAGGTTGCTGTGAGCAGTGATGCTACAGCAATCTACCGAGGGCAACAAAGGGGGCAATCTACCGAGGGCAACAAAGGGAGACTCCATCTGGGAAAGGAAAGAAAGGAAGAAAGAAAGCTGGGCGAGGTGGCTCACACCTGTAATCCTAGCACTCTGGGAGGCTAAGGTGGGTGGACTGCCTGAGCTCACGAGTTTGAGACCAGTCTGTACCACAGCACTACCTCATCTCTAAAAGTAGCTGGGTGTTGTGGTGAGTGCCTGTAGTCCCAGCTACTTGGGAGGCTGAGGCAAAAAATCACTTGAGCCTAGCAGTTTGAGGTTGCTGTGAGGTGTGACAGCATGGTGCTCTACTGAGGATGACAAAGTATGAATGTCTCAAAAGAAAAGATAAAAAAGAAAAAATTAGCCAGGAGGCCTGTCAGGTGCCTATAGTCCCAGGTACTCAGGAGGCTGAAGCAGGAGGACCACTTGAGCCCCAGAGTGTAAGGTTGCTGTGAGCTAGGCTGATGCCATACTCTCTAGCCTCGGCAGCAGAGACCCTGTCTCTAAAAAAAAAAATCTGGGCTCTGTGCCTGTAGCACAGTAGTTATGGTACCAGCCATATACACCGAGGGTGATGGGTTCAAACTTGGCCTGGGCAAACTAAACTATGACAAAAAAAATTGCTGGGGCCTTGTGGCCGGTGCCTGTAGCCCCAGCTACTTGGGAGGCTGAGGCAAGAGAATCACTTAAGCTCAAGAGTTGGAGGTTGCTGTGAGCAGTGACGCTACAGCACTCTAATGAGGGTGACATGGTGAGATTCTGTCTCAAAAAAAAAAACTGAATTCTTAACTATGTGCAATAAAAGCTAAAAACAACACAGGTTTCTTTTATACTTTCTTGAAACATGATCTCATGCTTTGGCCAAAGCAGTAAGCAAACTAAAGAATGGTGAACTAGTAATGATTCATGTTACTACTGAGTCATCTTTTTAGAAGGCAATTCCATCATTCTTCTGTTTTCTTACTATGTTAGTATTTTTTTTTTAAAGCATGGTTGGTGGCTCGGCGCCTATAGCTCAACCGGCTAAGGCGCCAGCCATGTACACCTAAGGTGGCGGGTTCAAATCACCAGCCCGGACCCGCCAAACAACGACAGCTGCAACTAAAAAATAGCCGGGCGTTGTGGCCGGTGCCTGTGGTCCCAGCTACTTGGGAGGCGGAGGCGGGAGACTCTTCTTGAGCCCAGGAGTTGGAGGTTGCTGTGAGCTGTAATGCCACGGCACTCTACCCAGGGGGACGGCTTGAGGCTCTGTCTCAATAAAAAAAAAAAAAAAAAAGCATGGTTGGTAATAACAGGTGAGTAATGATGAAAATATCTCCTGAAGCTCGGTGTGTGTAGTTTAAGTGGCTAAGGCGCCAGCCACATGCACCAGAGCTGATGGGTTCGAATCCAGTCCAGGCCTGCCAAACAGCAATGACAACTACAACCAAAAATAGCCAGGCATTGTGGTGGGCACCTGTAATCCCAGCTACTTGGGAGGCTGCGGCAAGAGAATTGCCTAAGCCCAGGGATTGGAGGTTGCAGTGAGCTGTGTGACACCACAGCACTCTACTGAGGGCAATAGAGTGAGACTCTGTTTCTACAAAAAAAAAAGAAAAAGAAGTCATAAAATATTGATCCTTACGAATAGAACTGCTCAAAAAAGAAACTTAAAGATTAAAAATGGGTGTACTGGGCCCTGTGATAATCAAGAGTCAAAATGAAATTCCCAAGAGGGACATAGCTGAAGGTCCACTTCTCCCTGCACTCAAATAGGGAGGAAAAAGTAGAGATTGTGAATTTGACATAAAATGAGACCCCACCTAAATGATAAATGATATGCAAAATACATAAATGAACCTAAGTTAGGACAGTATTAAGGGCCCTGGTACTCCTGGTAGACATGAGATACTGGCTCCCTTTGGGTGAAGAGTAGTTTCTGCCCATCCTTCTCCCAGGTCTTCCCTGCTACTCCTCAAGCTAGGAGGCCAAGGTCTGAGGCTGTTTTTGCCTCCTTACTCACTGTCCCAGAACCTACGGAGACCCCTGTTGCCCACTGTAGCCCCAAGGCTTGGCCCTCCATGCCCCTGCCTCTGCCCAGCCACTTTGCTCTCCTTGCTACAGGTAAGGGCCCTCTTGCTACCTGGCAGGTCCTTATGGAATTATCAGGGCACTGTCAATGGCAGGCTCTCCACTGTAGGGCAGCTGGAGCCTCCAGGGCTGTTGCCTATAAGGGTATATCAGAAACTCACAAAAGCCTCACAGGTATTGGGGAAAACTGCAGCTCAGAGAAGGATAGTGACTTGCCTGGTATTGCCTAACAAGTTATCAACAGAACAAGGACCAGAACCAGATCTTCTGCTGTCTGTTCAGGGTCTTCTCGTCTACGTCCAGGCCCACATCAGCTCGTGCCTTTTTTATTTTTTTACTTTTTTTTTTGAGATAGAGTCTCACTATGTCACCCTGGGTAGAGTGCCCTGGCATTATAGCTCACAGCAACCTCAAACTTTTGGGCTTAAGCAATTCTCTTGCCTCAGCTTCCCAAATATCTAGGACTACAAGCACCTGGCACAACATCCAGCTATTTTTTGTTGCTGTTGTCATTGTTGTTTAGCAGGCCTGGGCTGGGTTCAAACCCACAACCCTTGGTGCATGTGGCCGGTGCTGTAACCACTGTGCGACGGGTGCTGAGCCCAGCTCATGCCTTTTGAGGATGAAAGGTGAACAGGCTATTTGAGCTCAGAGGAAGCCCCTGGAGGATGTGAGTCTAGGAGATATTCCTTCCTGAGAAGAGAATGGCACTGTACTTGTTCATAGGAGCTAGAAGAGCCTGGTGGTTAAGAGCCCAGGCTCAGGAGTTTATGTTGCCTAGCTGCTCATCTGGCTCTACAACTTATTACTATATGGTCCTCAGAAGGTAACCTAATTTCTCTGTGCCCTGGGAGGTTGAGTCCTTTTGGATTCTAAATCAGCAAGTCCTTCAGGCTTCCTTGAATCTGTAGGATTGTGATCCATAAGGGAGATAGACCCTTACAGAGTAGAATCTGGACTGTGTCCAGGCATGGACCCTGGGCTGCCATGTGGCACTGGGTGTAGGTCACTATGGGGTCAGGACAACAGGGCATGTTGGATAGTCCTGTGGCACTTCCAGAGCTCCCTCAGCATCCATTCCCCTAACTCACCAACACCCACTGGTTCAGCTTTTCCCTTCCACTGAGATTCCACAAACTCATCGTTTCCATTTCCTCATCTTTTAACTTGCTGGGCATGACCTCAGAGTCCAGAAAGCTTGCTGGTCTCTCTGATACATACCTTTTCAACTCAGCCTCAACTGCTCAGACTCCTCAGGGGAAATTTCTGACTCCATCTCTGGTACAGTTATTGATTTTAGATTTACCCTTCCATGGCGAATGACTATAAATGCTTGGGAAAAATATATCAAACAATAGTTTGTAGGCATTGGAAAGCAGCCAGTGCAGGGCCATGATCATTGGAGAAGGAGTGCACATGAGATGAACCCCATATTTGTCCTGCTTTCTCTGTGAGGCCATTTTCCAAACTGATGTACAGAGAAGTGGATCAAGTAGGAGCAGACAGTCTCATTTGGGCCAAGAAAATAGATACCTGCAATTGGATTTTGTGCAGGATACAAAAAGCTCTATAAAAATTCTACTGGGTTCATGAGCGGCGCCTATGGCTCAAAGGAGTAGGGCACCAGCCCCATAGGCCAGAGGTGGTGGGTTCAAACCCAGCCCTGGCAAAAAAAAACCCAACCCCCCCCAAAAAAAAACTGCAAAAAAAAATTCTACTGGGTTCCTTGGCTATACATACATATTCAGAGTAGGACTCTGAATGGTCCAGTTGACAACAACCTTTGAGAAGCTGGAGAGTGGGGCACAGACTTCAGAGGTAAACAGCATGCAAAGATTTTAGAATTCAGCCGCCAGACAGAAGAGAAAGATCTTTGAGAATACCCCACGACTTCATTTAGGATTCCTGAAAGGCTACATACATCCCAGGTGAAGGCTGAGAGAAAGGGCAAAACAGGGGCGGTGCCTGTGGCTCAAAAGGATAGGGCTCTGGCCCTATATACCAGAGATGGTAGGTTCAAAAATCCAGACCTAGCCCAAAACTGCAAAAAAAAAAAACAACCCTCTTCTTAGGCTGAGTGCCTGTGGCTCAAGTGGCTAAGGTGCCAGCCACATACACCTAAGGTGGCTGGTTCAAATGCAGCCCAGGCCCACCAAACAACGATGGCTGCAACCAAAGAAGATAGCCAGGCATTGTGGCAGGCGCCTGTGGTCCCAGCTACTTGGGAGGCAGAGGTGGGAGACTCGCTTGAGCCCAGGATTTGGAGGTTGCTGTGAGCTGTGATGCCATAGCACTCTACTCAGGGTGACACCTTGAGGTTCTGTCTCAAAAAATAAAAAATAAAATAAATAAATAAATAAATAAAAAGAATTGCTAGATATGTGAAGAAGCAGAAAAAAGTGACACATAATTGAAAGAAAAAAAGATAGCAGAAATAGACCCAGAGATGATCCACACATTGAATTTAGTAAACAAGGGCTTAAAAATAAGTCAGATTTATATGTTAAAAACAATAGAACAAAAGATGCTGGGTGGTGCCTGTGGCTCAAGGGGTGGGGCGCCTGCTCCATATGCCAGAGGTGGCGGGTTCAAACCTAGCCCCAGACAAAATAAAAAAAAGATGCACAGGTGAAAAGATTGAATATTTTAACAGAAAATTCTAATGTCTAAAAATAGAAAAACTGACATTTTAGATCACAAAATACAATATTTGGAAACAATATTGGATAGGTTTAACAATAGTAGAATATATATGGTAGATGGCAGGATTGGTGAATTTAAAGACCAGTCAATAGGCTCGGCGCCTGTGGCTCAAGTGGCTAAGGCGCCAGCCACATACACCTAAGGTGGCAGGTTCGAATCCAGTCCAGGCCCACCAAAAACCAGCAATGACAGCTGCAACGAAAAATAGCCAGGCGTTGTGGCGGGCGCCTGTGGTCCCAGCTACCTGGGAGGCTGAGGTAGGAGACTCGCTTGAGCTAAGGAGTTGGAGGTTGCTGTGAGCTGTGATGCCACAGCACTCTACCCAGGGGGACAGCTTGAGGCTCTGTCTCAAAAAAAAAAAAAAAATAAAGAGCAGTCAATAGGAATTATTCAGATTTTTTTTTTTTTTGAGACAGAGCCTCAAGCTGTCACCCTAGGTAGAGTGCCATGGCTTCACTGTTCACAGCAACCTCCAACTCCTGGGACTCCTCAAGTGAGTCTCCTGCCTCAGCCTCCCAAGTAGCTGGGACCACAGGCGCCCGCCACAACACCTGGCTATTTTTTGGTTGCAGCCAATATTGTTGTTTGGCGGGTCCAGGCTGGATTCGAACCTGCCACCTTAGGTGTATGTGGCTGGCACCTTAGCCACTTGAGCCACAGGCGCGGAGCTGGAATTATTCAGATTGAAACACACAGAAAAAAAGAGACAAAGACAGAACCGAGCATAAGAGATCTGTGGGACATGCCCCCAAAGGTCTAACATATGTGTTTGGAATTGCATAGGGAGAGAAGAGTGAGAATAGGATGGAAGCAACATTTGAAGAAATAATGGCTGAGAATTTTCCGATATAATGAAAGGCATCAAGGCACAGATTCTAGAATATCGATGAGCTCCAAGCAGAATAAGCATAAAGAAGACTACACTTGGGCAGCACCTGTGGCTCAGTGGGTAGGGCACCGGCCCCATATACCAAGGGTGGTAGGTTCAAACCTGACCCTGGCCAAACTGCAACAGAAAATAGCTGGGCCTTGTAGCAGGCGCCTGTGGTCCTAGCTGCTCCAGAGGCTGAGGCAAGAGAATCACCTAAGCCCAGGAATTGGAGGTTGCTGTGAGCTGTGACGCCATGGCACTCTACTGAGGGTGATAAAGTGAGGCTCTGTCTCAAAAAAAAAAAAAAAAGAAAAAAGGAAAGAAAAAAGACTACACTTAGGCTCATCATAGTTAAGCTGCTGAAAATCAAAGACAAAGTAGAAAATTTTAAATGCAACCATATTAAAGAGAAAGAGAATCAACAATATAATTGATGGCTGATTATGGAAGCCAGAAGACAATGAAATGACATCTTTAAAGTGTGAAAATAAAACAAAACAAAACAACCTGCCAGGGCAGCGCCTGTGGCTCAGTGAGTAGGGCACCAGCCCCATATACTGAGGGTGGTGGGTTCAAACCTGACCCTGGCCAAACTGCAACAAAAAATAGCCAGGGTTGTGTCGGGCAGGTGCCTGTAGTCCCAGCTACTCGGGAAGCTGAGGCAAGAGAATTGCCTAAGACCAGGAGCTGGAGGTTGCTGTGAGCTGGGATGTCACAGCACTCTACCAAGGGTGGTAAAGTGAGACTGTCTCTAAAACAAAAACAAAAAAACATAACAACCAATCTGCCAATCTACGATTCTACATCCACTTCAAAAAATGAAGGCAGACCAGGCACAGTGGCTGATGCCTGTACTCCTAGCACTCTGGGAGGCAGAGGCAGGAGGAGGGTTGCTTGAGGTCACAAGTTAGAGACGAGCCTGTCGAAAGGGAGACCCCCCATCTTTAAAAATAGAAAAATGAGGCATAGCGGTACATACCTGTAGTTCCCCAGCTGAAGCAGGAGGATTGCTTGAGCCCAGTAGTGTAAGGTTGCAGTGAGCTATGAGGAACTATGATGCCTGAATAACAAAAAAAAGCTTGTTTAAAAAAAAAATGTTTTCAGAAAGACAAAAGTTGAAAATATTCTCTTTGTTAATAGCTCACATCTGTACTACAAGAGGTACTTGATGGGGTTCTTTAGGCTGAAGGAAAATGAACCCTGATGGTCCAGCAGGAAGGAATGAAGAGCATAGGCAAAAAAGTGAAAATGCACCTAGTTATAAATAGATATTGACTATTTAAACAGCAATAAAATCTCATAAATTTTTTCACATAAAAGTAAATATGGCTTGGCGCCTATAGCTCAACCGGCTAAGGCGCCAGCCACGTACACCTAAGGTGGCGGGTTCAAATCCCCAGCCCGGACCCGCCAAACAACAATGACGGCTGCAACCAAAAAATAGCCGGGCGTTGTGGCGGGCG
>CAUYTI010154322.1:0-29963 GCA_963575145.1 Galago senegalensis
TTGAGACAGAGCCTCAAGCTGTCCCCCTGGGTAGAGTGCCGTGGCATTACAGCTCACAGCAACCTCCAACTCCTGGGCTCAAGCGAGTCTCCTGCCTCCGCCTTCCAAGTAGCTGGGACCACAGGCGCCTGCCACAACGCCCGGCTATGTTTTGGTTGTAGCCATCATTGTTGTTTGGCGGGTCCAGGCTGGGGATTCGAACCCGCCACCTTAGGTGTACGTGGCTGGCGCCTTAGCCGGTTGAGCTATAGGCACCGAGCCGAGGCATTTTTAAAGTACTGTTGAAATGAAGAAAAATTATCAGGATTCTGATTGAAAGGATTAATAGTTCTCAGGGCTTTATTGGTAATATATCTCTGGAGTGAGTGATATGGAGTCATATCCCCCTTTTTATTTATTTTTTTGTTTTTTTAAGGTGTGAATAACACGTTTGATGATGACTTGTTTTGTGGGTTGTAAAGTATTTTTGTCATATGTTGAATTTTTTAATTCAGAAGGAAGTTTTGAAAAGTATTCCTGGTATAACACAGGCCATTGTCTGTTTTTAGGTAATTTGAGTTGATAAATTAATGTTTTGGCATCTTAATGAAAAATATGGGAGGCGGAAGCCTGTTGTACCGACACAGTAAATATTTCTTTTTGAGATACTAGTGTATCAACTTGTTCATTATCTAAGGCCAGAGGGCCTGATAGTTTAGTATTTAAGACAATCTATCATTTTTTTCATTATCTTTTTGAAGAATAAACTTTGGACTTAGTTATAAAAAACATTTGTTGAGATGAATTAAAGAATTACCATTGATAACATGTATTAAGACAAATATCGTATAATATTAGAACAAATATAAATAGGAATGTAATTTACAGAAATATAATTATTATATTTGACAATATTTCCTATATAATTTTAACATGTTAAATAAGCTTAATATGTTTTCTTCCAGAATATCAGTGTTCTTAATATTTTAAAAAAGATTAAGTTTAGAGTTTTGATTTTGGAAGTTTTGTTAAATATTAAAGGCTTAAAACATTTGTTTAAATAGGATCATAAGTTAAAAGATTCTAAAAGCAATACAGGAGGTTTATGGGTGTAAGTTTTAACTTTTTTAAAGTTCAGTTTTTTCTGGTTAGTTAAAATGTTATTTATTTTTTATTGTCGAAATCATTGAGGGTACAAAGAACCAGATTACACTGCTTGCATTTGTTAGGCAAAGTCCCTCTTATAATTGTGTCCTGCCCCCAAGAGATGTGACACACACTGTGATCCCCAGCCCCCTCCTTCTATCCTTCTCTCTGCTCCCTCTTCCCCCAACCCAACCACCCACTGTGTACTAGCATCGATTTTCCTCATATCAGAATTGAGTACATTGGATTCTTGTTTCTCCATTCTTATGATGCTTTACGAAGAAGAATGTGTTTCAATTCCATCCAGGTTAATATAAAAGATGTAAATTCTTCATCTTTTTTAGTGGCTGAATAGTATTCCATTGTATACATATGCCACAGCTTGTTAATCCATTCCTGGGTTGGTGGGCATTTAGGTTGTTGCCACAATTTGGCAATTGTAAATTGAGCTGCGATGAACAGTCTAATGCAAATGTCTTTATGATAAAATGATTTTTTTCTTCTGGGTAGATGCCCAGCAATGGGATTGCAGAATCAACTGGGAGGTCTAGTTTAAGTTCTTTAAGGATTCTCCATACTTTCCTCCAAAAAGGTTGTATTAGTTTGCAGTCCCACCAGCAGTATACAAGTGTTTCCTTTTCTCCACATCCATGCCAGCATCTGCGGGTTTGAGACTTTGTGATGTGGGCCGTTCTCATTGGGGGTAGGTGATATCTCAGGGTGGTTTTGATTTACATTTCTCTGATAATCAGTGAAGATAAGCATTTTTTCATATGTTTCTTAGCCATTCATCTGTCTTCTTTTTTTTTTTTGAGACAGAGTTTCACTATGTTGTCCTTGGTAGAGTACCGTGGTGTCACAGCTCACAGCAACCTCACTTGGGCTTGAGTGATTCTCTTGTCTCAGCCTCCCAAGTAGCTAGGACTACAGGTATCTGCCATAACCCCTGGCTATTTTTTGATTGTCCGTGTTGTCCTTGTTGTTTGGCAGGCCCAACCTGGGCTAGAACCCACCACCTTCAGTGTATGTAGCTGGCGCCCTAGCCGCTGAGCTATAGGCGCTGAGCTTCATCTGTCTCCTTTAGTGAAGGTTCTATTCATGTCACTTGCCCATTGATATAAGGGATTGTTGACTCTTTTTTTTTTTGTTGCTTAATTTGAGTTCTCTATAGATTAGTTAGTTAAAATTGTAATACAACTAACACAAAGATTGTTTCTTTCAGGTTTCTTACTGAAAAGGTAAAAAAACTTTTGTAGTGTGATTTTTAAAGTAAAGGGAAACAGGTAACTACATTTTATAAATTATAGCCAACTGTATCACGTGTAAATTCTTTTACAGACTTCTTTTTATGAGATTTATTCAACTTGCGCCATCTACACGTGCATTAAACTTTTTGTTTTTGTTCTGCTTTTTTTTTTTTCTTATATAGCCGGTCATTGTGTTTCAGGATGAAATTTACTATACAAGATTCTTTTTTACACAATGCTATTTTCCTTTCTGTTTAATCTTTCTTACCTTTTAAAAACCACTTTTAACAAAACAGGATCAAAGTCTACTATAAAGTTAATTATTCACTTGGCCAAACTGATAATTAGACAACTTATGTAGCAAAAACCTTAGACTTTGATAAAAACTTTTTTTTAAAACAACTTAAAGAGTTCAAGTATTACATTTTACAAATGATTCAGACATTTTATACAACATAATATGGCTTTAAGGTTTTAAGTTACTGAAAAGTTTATTGAAACTACAATGTAGACATTATTTCTGATGGGATTTTTGTTTATTTTTCTAAGTTTCATATGGCCACTTGGTATTAAAGATGGTTGTAAAGGATAGGACTTACCAGGGTCCTTAATTCATTTACTAGGTGCAGAGTTCAAGACAGAAAGCAGGAAGACTGGAGAGTTCAATTTTTGTCAGAATAGTCAGGGGGCAAAGTTGGAGCAGGGAAGGGTTCATGTGGGATAAAGCATGTCTCATAGCTTTGTTTTAGGCAAGGAGAACATTCTTAGGCCTTGCCACAGTCACTTATTTATCTGACTTTAGAATTCAGAGGCTTAAAATCAAGAATATAAGTTTACAGTCAAATTCAGCAAAATTTAGAAATATTATAGAGGTTTATAATCTTTAAATATTTGAACTTTAATAGCAGTTCTAAAGCTAGTTTTATTTATTAAAGAATACTAAAGTCATCTGAATAAAAAGGCATTTGATTTCCTCTCTGTTTTTTGATAAAATACTTGATATCAGTGTTTTCTTTTTTCTTTTTTTAAGCCAATTAATTAGAGTACCTTTGCATATTTTGACACTGACATATCACAGGCACATGACATATACAGACACATAAACAGAGAGACAGACAGACAGACAGACCTTACATTTGCCAGTTTTAAATATGTATTTTTATTCAGAATATTGATTTTTTAATTATCTAATTTATCTTAGAAATTTTCCCAGGTTTTAGTTATCATTTTAAGTTAGTTTTTGTTAAACATTTTTGTACCCTGTAAATTAGATATATAGATATAGTTTTAATTACTGATTTTAGACTCATAAATTCTACTAAGATAAAGCAAACTTAAGTTTTTCTTCTTTTCTTTCTTTCTTTTTTTGGTGGGGGGGACAGAGTCTCACTTTTTCACCCCTTGGTAGAGTGTCATGGCATCATAGCTCAGCCTGTGTCTAGCCTCTTTAGCACAGCGTAATATTTTTGAGATCCATTCATGTATTAGTGTGTATTCAGGTTCATTCTTCTTATTGTTGAATAGTATCTCATTATGTAGCAGCCATGGATGTGCCACTCAGACCTTCTTAACAGAACTGGCCATAGCAGTTGCCCCTCTGAATCTACCACCATATTTGCATTATGGCCACACTTCTCCAAGACTGCTCCCAGCAGAGGACTAAGTGTAGTGGAAGACTACTGTCATCTCATTTTTGCAGAACATGGGATTCCTCTAATGAGACATTTTGTCTCAGAGAATCACTATTTGTCATATCTGAGAGAGGGAGGAAGGAAGGAAATGATGGATGGAGGGAGGAATAAAGAAAAGAGAGAGGAGAGAAACAGATAAATTACAGAGAGAAATAATCAGACAATACTGAAGTCACAAGTCAGAAGAAGTGCAGGACTAATGAAACACAAATCTATTCACTTCTCTTAAGATTTTGTATAAAGCTGCATAGTGATCAACAGTCTTTATTTAATTTACTTTCTTCTTTACTGGAATTATGAGCCTTATAGGACAAATTCTCTTAGTAAAGTACCCCCTTTTAAACTCTTTTATAACTGGCTTTATCCATTTTAATTGAGCTTCAAAGTGATGCATGGATCTGTTTTAGCTCAGGATGCTTTTGAACATGGTCTGAGTCTGCCTCTCCCTGCCATACCTCTTTTCTTTCCCAAGGCACTTGGAAATCAAATCAAGTGACTTTTCCCTCCTTTAGAGCTTCACAGAAATTCTCTGGGCAGGTACAGAATGTGGTAAGTTTTAAAGTTGCAGATCAGGTTTCCCCAAGTAGAGATAGGAGACTGGGAAAAAGTAAGAAACATGCTTTCAGTCAGACAACTTACCTGTATGGGAACTGTGGAGGAACGGGAGCAAGGCAAATTCCAAATATTAACATATTGTATTTAATCTGTCACCAAATGGAAATGAGCAATTCCCAAGGAAATTGTACAATAAGTGACATCAGTTTCTACTTCCAAGATTCCCTAAGCCTGTCCATTTGAAGCCCTTTGGCGATTATTTCCTCTTTTTGACTTTTTGCTTCCTGTGTTCCTGTAATTCCTTCATCTCTCAGACTTTCTACAATCTCTTTTCCATATGCTGGCTTCCTGCAGTCATGTTATATTGTCTTGCACCTGCCTTTCTTCCCTTTATAATTTGTGCAGAGTAGGGATTATTTCCTTTAATCAAGCATTCTAACTGAGCAGTGAACATAACAGTTCTTAATTTATTCACTTCTCCAGATTGTCCCCCAAACTAAGTAGCCACCATTAAAATTTAAATAATAGTCTATTTTTGCCATTTTACCACATTTTCCCTAACTTGAATTTGGAAAATAAGCAAGACAGAGAAAAAAAGGACAAGGTCAGAGGGTAATTTTTAGTTAAATAATTAAAAAGAATTAATTCTGCCAATGTGTCTTTTGATTGGAGGGGTTAATCTGCTTAAATTTGAAGGAATTATTGATAAGGAAGGACTTAGTCCTGCATTTTATTATTTGTTTTTATTTGTATTATACCTTTTTTGTCTCTCATTTCTTACATTATTGCCTTTTTTGGTCTTTAGTTGATTCTTTTTGTAGTGAAATAGCTTGATTTCCTTCTCATTTTCTTTTTTGTCTATTCTGTAGATGTTTTCTTTGTGGTTTCCGTGGATTGATATTTTAAAGTTGCAACAATATAATTTGAATTTATACCAACTTTACTTCCATAACATATAAAAACTTTGGTCATATATAGCTCTGGCCTCACTTCTGTTTTAAAGGGACAGATTACATCTTTGTACACTGTGTCTAATAATGTAGATTGATACTTGCTTTTATAAATTTGACTTTAAATTATTAAAAAGCAAAAATGGTTTTCAAACAAAATAAATAAGACTACATTTTATGTTTCCTCATGTGTTTGTTTGTTTTTACCAGAGATCTTTTAATTTCATAAGTTTTTGAGGTTCTATCTAATAAACTTTCATTTCAATTTGAAGGACGTCCTTTAATATTTTTTTCAGGACAGGTTTATTGATAAGTTAGTATATATGGGTAAATAAAATAAGATAAATATTGATAAAAATAATTGATAAATATTTGTAAATTCCCTCAAACCTTATCTCTCTATGAATGCCTTAATTTTGCCTTCATTTTTGAAGGTCAGTCTTACTGGATTTAGAATTCTTAGTTGATAGTTTTTTTCCCCTGCTTTTCTACATTTTTAGTATTTTGATTGAGTCACTGACTTCTGGCTCCATGATGGAAAAATTTGCTGATGATCCTACTGAAGATAATGTACAGGTGGTGAATCACATCTCTCTTGGCTACTTTAAAAACTCCTTGCCGTTTGACACTTTGATTACAATACATCTTGACAAGAGTGTCTGAGTTAACTTCATGGATTTGTAGATTCATGCCTTTCATTAAATTTGTAGTGAAAGAAGAGTCCCTAAATTTGTGACATTTTCAGCCATTATTGTTTTTCAAATATTCTTTGTGTTCCTTTCTCTCTCTTTCTTTTCCTTCTTGAACTCCCACAGTGTGTAGCTGGTCTGCTTGATGATGTCCTACAGGTGCTGTAGGCTCTGTTGCTTGTTTTAATTCTTTTCCTTTTTGCTTCTTATTCTTGGTAATTTCTAATGTCCTTTCTTCAGGACTTGGGTTTGCTGAGTCTTTGTTCTACTCCAATCCTATGAATCCCTTCAGTGAATGTCCCAATTTAGTTATACTTTCAGCTCTAGAATTTAGTTTTTCAGTCCCTTTTTATAATTTCTTTTTTTAATTAAATTCTTGTTTTGCTCATAAGTCATTTTCCCCTTTGCTTGTGTCTTCCTTTATTCTCTTGACAATCTTTAAGATGATTGTTTTAATGTCTGTCTAGTGAGTCTAACATCTGAGCTTCTTCCAGGATGGTTTCTATTGGTTTATTTTGTTCCTTTGAAGGGGCCACACCTTTCTGTGTCTTTGTATATCTTGCAGTTTTGTTGTAATTGTCAAAAACTGGATTTTAACTAATAGTACAGTAAATCTATAAATCAGGTCCTCTTACCTATGGTTTTCTGTTTGTTTTGTTTTGCTTTTTCAGGAGGATCTCTGTGGCAGAGCTTAGCCCAAAGAGGAAAAATTTAAGGTTTTCTCAGGTGTTCTCTGAGCCTGAAAATTTTCCTGGGTATGTATTGGTCTTTTAAATTATCTCATGTACAGAATTGTTTTGATTGTCCTAATCTTTAAATGTCAGCTTCCAAAAGTGAAAAGAAAAAAATAGAATGGCTTCTTAAAATCCCTTTGAAGCTGCTTTTCTGGTGGAGGATGAAATAATGGCAGCTAACTTCTGGGCCTGTCTCTCAGTGATTAAAAGCAGTGATCAATAATCAGAACACAGAACCCCAATATTTGGAGGACAATGCCCTTTTGGCCACCCTTGCTTCAGAAAGCTGAACCAAGGATGCAAGCATAGCTAATTGCCATAAGACTATGGGGTGTGGGATGAGTAAATGTGGGTAACATTTACCATATTAAAGGATAAATACCAAAATTAACCACAATGTACCAGCTAAGATTTCCCCTGGAATGTATAAGCATCAGTTAGACACCAAAGTTACAACATAATTACTTAAGACAGTCTGTAGGTAAGAATTACTTGGTAGAAAGATGGATTTCTAGCATATCCCATCCTACTGGCTTTTCTGACATCATGCTTTTCTTTATTTTTGAAGAATAATTTTGCTGGATATGTAGATTTTGCTTGACAGGTTTTTTCTTTCAATATTTAAAAAATTTCTTCCACTGCATTCCAGCCTTCATGATCTCTGACAAGAAATCCCCTGTTAACCTTACTGTGGATAGCAGAATGATTTGCTTTGCTATTATTGATTTCAAAATCCTGACTTTGGATTTTAATGTGCCTTTTGATATGTCTAGGTGTCGAGTCATCCCTACTTGGAGGTCCTTGAGCTTCTTAGAGGTGTACATTAACATATTTCATCAGATTTGGAACCTTTCAGCCATTATTTTTAAAATATTCTTTCTGATCTTTAATGTCTTTTTATCTTTCTAAGATTCCCATTATTCATATATTTTTATGGTTGATGATGTCCCACAGGTCTTTGAATCTATGTTAATTTTTTTATTCATTTTTTTCTTTTAATTTTTCAACTTAGATTCTCTCAATTGGCTTATCTTCAAGTTCATTGGTACATTTTCCCTGCCAGTTAAAATCTATGAGTCAGCTTCCCTATCACTAGTGATTTTGTATTTCAGTTATTGTACTTTTCAACTTCAGGAGTTTTAATTTAAAAGTTTTTTTTTTCTCTTTATGTATTCTGTATTTGGTGAGGCATTGTTTTTGTGCTTTTCATTAGTTCAATAGACATGGTCTGCTTTAGTCTTTACATGGTGGCCAACCTGCAGACCATGGACTACATGTAGATTATGTGAAAACTTTTTTGCTTATCTGTGGTGGGGATATGACAAAAATTATCTGTGGATTTTTTTTTGGCTGATCAGCTTTCCTTAGTGTTTAAGTACTTAATGTATAGCCCCAAATAACTCTTCTTCTTCCAATGTGATAGAGATGCCAAGCTAGTGGCTTAGAACATATTTTAAATATTTGATTTAATAGTTTTGTTTAGTAATGCCAATGTCTGTTCTGCCTCAGGGAAAGTTTTTATTAACTACCTTTTATTTTGTGTATGGACCATATTTTCTTGTTACTTTGCATGCCTCATAATTTTTAGTTGAAATTTGGCCATTTTAAATAGGATAACCTGGAAATTAGATTCTCACCCTTTTCCTTGTTTTATTGTTGTTTATCTTTGATGTTGTCATTGATGTTCATTTAGTAACATTCCTGCAGAGTTCTATAACATCTACATTATTTCTTCTTTTTTTCCCCTATGGTCAGTTGGTTTTATTTTGTATTCATTTTGGTAAAAACATACAATATAAAATTTATCGTATTAACCAAGTTTGAGTATACAGTTTAGTAGTGTTAATATATATTCACATTGTTTTGCAACAGATCGCTAGAACTTTTTCATCTTTCAAAACTGAAACTCTATATCCATTAAATGCCAACTCCTGTTTCCTTCTTGCCTCCTCCTGCTCCTACATTATTTCTTATATGTGACCACTGAGGTCTCTACTCAGTTAGCTTTGTAATTAGCTAAAAATTGGATAGAGATTTCCTTAAATGCTTAGAACTAATAAGTATTTAAGGCTTTACTCAGTGTTTGTATGTATATTAGATTTTCTGCTCCGTGTTGAAGGCAAGCAATTGATAACTCTGCCTCGGCTATTACTTCCTGTGTGTTCAGAGCTTTAATGTCAAGCAGAAATTAGAGCAAGTCATTTTCATGCACATGGCCTATTAGATTCCTTCAATTATATCAGAATTTTCAAAGCTTACCTATAGGCATCTTATTGTCTAGATTGTCTTTAAAATCTTTTTAGTCTGCTTGTTTTTGCCCTGTTATGACCATCTTAAGCAGCTGTTAGTAAACAATTGCTATGGATTAGGCCCTTGGCATTGGCGAGTTGTATAAGCCAGGCCAAGTAAAGACAGATCCTAAGAGTCATGTTCAAGAGAGGTTAAATGATAATTATCTGAGAACAGAACTTTGAAGGAACTTCAGTACCCTACACCCTCTCCATAGCTTTAATTATTTTTTAATTTCTTTAAACTTTTAGAATATTATGGGGTACACGTGTTTTGTTTATATACTTTACCTTTGTAAAGATTAAGTTAAAGTACATGTGTGCCCCTCACCCAGATAAACTGAACATAAAATCTAATACACATAGAGACACTGAGTAAAGGTGTGAATACAGGCACTTTATCAAATAGGTGTGAAATTACCCATCTCCTTCTCCCCCCCTTTCCCCAGCCTGATTTTCATTGAGATTTGCTTCCATATGTGAAGTTAAGTGTTGAATGATTAGTTCTAGTATGGTATTGAGTGCATGTGTTTATTTCTCCACTCTTGTGATATTTCACTTAGAAGAATGGTTTCTAGTTCCATTCAGGTTCTCCAAAAACTACTAGATCACTAATTTTTATGTGAGTTAGTAGTACTCCATAGTATTCATTTACCCATATTTTAGTAATCCATTCATTTATTGGTGGGCACTTGGGTTGTTTTTCTATCTTTGCGATTATGAATTTTGCTACTATGAACATTCAAGCATGGGTATCCTTTGTATAAAATGACTTTTTTTCATTTGGGTATATACCCAACAGTGGAGTTTCTGGATAAAATGTTAAGACCACTTTAAGTTCTTTGAGGTATGTCCGTACAGTTTTCTACAGAGGTTGCACCAGTTTGAATTTCCAACAATAGGTTGATAAGTCCCAGATCATTGTTTTGGTGGATTTGGCTTCTGCTGAGGGTTTGCTTCCTGGTTCATAGATAGTCATCATTTTACTGTACCCTACATGGCAGAAGGGGCAAGAGAGCTTTATTTTATAAGTACACTAATTCTTTCCAAAGGCCTCAATTTTTGCTGCCACCACTTTGGGAGTTAGGTTTTCAATATATGAGTTTGATGGAGGGGGTACAAATCTCAGTCTATACCAGAGTTTGAAGGAAATATTTGTATGCATGTGTCCTTCACATATCATTAAAAGAACAAGACTTACATCCATATAAGCTCAGTCTGATGTTATTCAGACTATAGTATAAATCTGTAGTTCTTCAGAAAAGGATAAAGAAAGAGAAATTGACCATACCTTTTAGGGATCATGAAAGCAACATAGAAGGGATTCAGTTGAGAAGTAAAAGCACAAAGTGTTCCTGAAGGAGATTGTATCAGAGAGAAATTGAGGAGGCTTATTCCAGGAAAAGGGATATTATCAAAGCTCCAGCCTTATATGGGTTGTTGTTATAGGATTATTTCTAGAAATCGAGGTCAACCTAGATTATAGAATAAAAGACAGGACACTGTGAAGAGGATCAGAAACATGTTATGTCCTACTGAGGAATTTGGGTTTTATCTCGGAAGAAATAGGAATAAGTTGCTTACTATAAATCTGTTACAGATTGTATAACCTGGATAGAACTAAGGTGTTGGAAGGAGTATCTAAGATTTCACAGAAAGTAATCTACTGATTATGACACAGTGTGATGATTTAAACCTATGGGGAAAGTAAAATAAGGACAATGTCCTGAACTCTTCATGTGGTGTTTCAGGGTATGGGTGTTACCAGACAAAGAGGGTCCAGTCACCTGTCACTGTCAGCTAACATGAAGAGATAAAGATAGGTGCACCAAACTTTATTTGTCAGAAGGTCAGGCAACTCAGGAGAATAGTAAGAGTAGCCTTTCCAAGACTGTTCTGATCTTCCATTTTCACCATTATGGTTTTATATATTTAAGTTCAAAGTGAAGACCATGTTAACCTTATTTTATCTTATCTTACACAATAACGAGTGGAACCCATGACCCACAGTAAACAAAAATCACTATAACCTATGATCCAAAACAACATTTAAATTGAAAAGTTAATCCCTTAAATCAATCCATGTAAACTATTCAAGATAGGCATCTTTAGAGTGGAAGCTAAATTTACAAAACAGTAAGATTGGGAGATAGGGGGTAAAGGTCATCCAGGATCTAACATGATCAGAGCAGCTGTGTCATGGCTGCCCTAGCCTGACAGACTCCATCGTGTTCTTACCATATGTACTTTTATTTCCCACTCCTATGACTAAGTTTTATTTCTATGAAATGGATTTTACATAGAAATAATGACTACAACTTATTGCACTTGTCCTGGGATTGAATTTATTTGGGCAAGAGATAGGTTTAAAGTTATACTGGGACCAATATTCAGCATAGCTAATAAAAGACAACAAGTGGTGCACTAAATATAATAACAAAGATGTCTGAGAATAATATACTTCTCATTCCAACAGCTGAAGCTTGTAACCCTTTGTCTCCACACAGTTCTGCAGTCCACTCATCTAGCTTTATTCGCTGGGTTTTCTCAGGGAAATAAGTCTAGATGTGGGAATGATGTAATCCAAACAATTGACTGCTATAGGGATTGCAAGTAGGCTGTGCCAGAGGCAAGTCTACTTTCTCTTGAGTTCATCAGGTCTTTCCCTCCAAGTCCTGAATATAACCTGTTTACCAGTTGGAATTATGTAGGTTTCAGTAAGCAGGGCATGGGGGCTCTTTTTAAGCAATTCAGAGTGTGGTCTAGTGTAGCTCAGGAGGTGGCCAGACTAGCCATGACAGAGATCAAAGGTCATCTGCTGAAGGCCTTGAAAAAGTCAGAAAGGCATCTTGGATAGAGGGTGCAAGGCCAGCTGAGTAAGTTCCTTGGTCTGGGTGGGTCCATTACTGGAACACAGGATCTGGAAAATATATCTCAAAAACTACATCAGGGTAAAGAAGTAAATAGAGGCTTAATCTAGCTTCCTTGCACTGACAGGGACAAAGTCAGGGTTGTGTCCAGGGTAAATAATTTAGCAGCCACTTACAAAAATCCACAAGTTCTGGGTTCAAAGCTAAGGGTTGCATGATAAGAATATTAGTATTCTAAAAATAAAAATAAAAAAATAAAGAATATTAGTATTCTTATTTACAGTCTTAGCATAGTTCTTAAGATAATACTTATTTTTAAGAGTCCCTATAGAAGTGATCTGAAGTTCTGGGCAATTCCAGTGAATATTCCTGAAAATCAGTTGGGTGTGGGCCTACTTGAGAGGCTCTGTTGTAGCCACACCACTAGGAAATTTTTATTCAGGTTCTAATTTATTCTGAAGTATCTATTTAGACATAACAGATAGCATTAAATACTTCTGGGGCAGTCATCCCAAAATGTGCCAGAGACAGGTACTTTGGGGTAAATTTTTTTACCTTTTTTTTTTCAGTGCCCACTTCTTTTTTGATATGAAAAGATTTTTATATATTAAAATCTAATATGTTCTATCAGGGCTAAGAAGCAGGAACTAAAAAACAAATTGTAGCAAATCTGACAACTATATATAATCTTATATTCTTTGGCTAGTCTCTCAGTCCTGTTAACAGATCAGTTTAGTTAAATAGCTATGTCTCACTCTATGAGCTGGCATTGCAGACAAGGCTAGAATTTAACGCAGGTGGGCCAAAGTTTCTTATTTTTGAAATATATTTTTCTCTCTTTAAGTTCCCAATTAATTAAAAACAAAGTACAGCAGAATTAATTTATTTGCCAAAATAAACTGTAATTTTACTATATTGGGTCTGATTATTTGTATAAAGTGCAGTAAGAATAATTATTAGCCATCTAGTCTTTTCTTTCTTTTAAAATTGGCTAGAACCTTTTATAAGGAATCACAGGTGAGACTTGAGAGCCCCTCATGAGCCCAGATTTCATCTGTGCCATTAGATACCTGTATGTGTTGGATAAATTCCTCTTCTCTCCAAAACAACTTGGGATTTCCAGATTTGTCAAAAAGTGACATTCTTTACTCACTGCAGATTAGAAAATGTTATTAATGAGGTATATGGCCACTTTTTCAATGTGCTTTTTTCTTAGCCTTATAAAGTCAAACTTAATTCCTTAATCTAATCTGAATACCTCTGAAAATGTCATTTTAGTCAAAGTCTTTGTAAAATAACCAATACCTTTTATTGCATCCTGTAGAAGAAAGCATTCTTATTGAACTTATGTAAAGAACTATATTGTCAGAAATTAAGAATACCTACAAATGGTGTTCAAATTCCAGAGAAATAAAGGAGAGAGAAAAATATATGTTTTAAATTTAGCTAATATGTACATACATTGCTGAAAGCTATAAATAGCTCACAAGATGAAAAAAAGTTTTTTGACTCCTGGAAAATAGAACACAGAAAGAATCAGAAATATTTTGAACAAAAAGTCATAAAAAATTAGTTCAGTATTGTGTAATTCTTTTTTCTATTTTAGCTTTCTAATTAAAGTCCTGGAAGTTTGCTTTCAGTTTAATGGCATATGATCTTTAAAATTATCAGAAATTTGTATTTAAGAGGACCTGCCAACCTTTCTATTATTTTCCTTGAAGGACAAACTTTAGTCTTAGCCAGTTGCAAAAACCTCTTCTGAGATGAATCAAAAATTATTAACAATAATATAGACTAAGACAAACTAACATTTTATAATATTAGAACACTTGTATATATACATGTGAATATAACCCACAGAAAATTAACTACCATTTTTCATATTTGACAATATTTTCTATACAGCTTTAACACACCAGATAACCCTTATATCTTTCTCAGACTTTAGTGGTCTTAATATTTAAAAAAGACCAAGTTCAGAGTTTTAATTTGGTACAGTTTTTCAAATATCAAAGGCTTAAAACACTTGTTCAAACAGGATCACAAGCCAAAAGATTGTAAAGGCAATACATAGCTAACTGGATAACATGCAAATTCCTTCACAAATTTCCTTTTATGAGTTTTATTTAACCTGCACAATTTACAAATATCCTAAACCATTTTTCCCTGCCTTTCTCTTTTTTAAATAACAGGTCATTCTGTTTCAGGACAAAATTTACCACATAAGATCCTTTATTATACAATGCTATTTTTCTTCTGTTTAAACTTTTTATTCCCAAAGTTTTGTTCACAAAACAGGATCACAGTTTACTATAGAGTTAATCATTCACTTAACCAAACTGATAATTAGAAGATTTAAAAAGCAAAAATGTTATTCTTTCACAGAGAAAAGACTCAATTTCTCATATAATCTAAATAGCTTACAACTGACTCAGAGATTTTATGGAACATAAATGACCTTAAGGTTTTAAATTACTGGAAAGTGTTCTGAAACTACACTATAGACCACATCCCTGAGGCTTTTCCTGGTTCTCCTAAGTCTCACATGGCCACATGGCATCAAAGATGGCTACAAAGGGCAGATCTATGTGTGTCTTTAATTCATTTACCAGGTGCAGAGTTCAAGACAGAAAGCAGAAAGACTGGAGTGGTCAATTTCTCTCAGAATAGCAAAGTTGGAGCAAGGAATGGGCCATGTGGGCTAGACTTTGGTTTGTAGGTGCTAGTGCAGGCAAGAAGAACATATCCTGAGGCCTAACCACAGCTACCTACTTAAATGACCTCAGAATTCAGAGGCTCAAAATCAAGAACATAAGCTCACAGTCCACTCGAGCAAAATTTAGAAATATTACCAAAGTGGCATTTCTATAATCTTTAAGCATTTGAACTTTAATAACAGGTTTAATACTAATTTTATTTGTCAAAGAATACTGAAGTCACTTGAACAAAAAGGCATTTGAGTTCTTTTTGTTTTCCTCATAAAATATTTGATGTAAGTGCTTACATCTTCATTTTAAAAGCCAATTAATTAGAGATCTTTTGCATATTTTGATAGTGAAATATCACAGGCGCATGACATATACAGACACACAAAGAGACAAACATACAGACAGAAGCAGAATTTGTATTTGCTGACTTTTAAACATATATTTTTATTTAAACTATTAATCTCACTTAACAGTTTACCCAGGTTTTAGTTAGTTTTGTCAACCATTTTTACACCCTGTATATAGTTTTAATTACTGCTTTTAAACTCATAAATTCTACAAAGAAAAAACAAATCTAAGTATTTTAACCAGACTTGTTATTTTAAACAATGTAACATCATTATAATAATTCAAGGATCCATCCAAAAGCCACTTTGCTCCAGAGTCAAGATGATATATAAGCTAGACTGTATTATAGTAAAATTTCATGAGTTGTGAAATTTCATAGTTATGAGGTGTACCCATTCTGAGACCAATCAGACTGAATATGTCCAATGGTCCGTCATTCAGGATCGAGGCCTGAGCTCCCATAATAAACACCATATACAGAAATACCAGATTTCTCGAGAACAAAACCATAACTGAAGAGAAGTCAAGTTTTCAGTGCACAACCAGAAAAAAGCAAGTGGACCTTACTGATTAGTGATGGCGGGTGCATGAGAACAGATTTCCAAGACTTCCAGGAGAAATTTCCTGGCAGTGTAGAGCATTGAAGCATTTCACTCTGGGGCTGCCTGCCAGCAGCACTTATATGGCACTTATCAGAGCAGTCTAGGGTTCCTTTGTGGTTGCCAGAAAATGAACCAGACAAAGAGGGTTCAGCCACCTGTCACTGTAAGCCACTATGCAGAGATGTGGATGGGTCCACCAAACTTTGTCTGAAGGCCAGGGGACTCTGGAGCACAGTGAGAGTAGCCTCTCCAAGACTGTTCAGATATTCTTTCATTTCCAACATTAGAGTTTTATACATTTCAGTTCAAAGTGAAGTCCATGTTAACTCTTATCTTAAACAATAATCAGCAGAACCTACGACCCATAGTAAACAATAATCAGTATAACCCATGACCCAAAACAACATTTCAGTTCAAAAGATAATCCCTTAAATCTATCCACCTAAACTACTCAAGATGGTCATCTTTAGTGTGGGAGCTAAATTTACAAACAGTGAATGGAAGACTGGTGAAGGTTAGTCAGGACCTAAACCAACCAGAGCTGCTGTGTCATGGCTGCCCTAGCCTGACAGGCTCCATCTTATTCTCACTATATGTGCTTTTGTGGAGATTTATCTGTCTAGAACACAAATTAAGATCAATTGTTATAAACCAGGAACAAGACAAGAAGTGGGATGATGAGGCAGCAGTACACAAATTACAGTTATGACAACTGTTCGTATCAGTAAGGGAGAATGAATTCACCTTTTCTCCTCATTTTTCTCTTATTCTGGCCCTCACCCACCTTTTCTCCTCATTTTCCTCTTATTTATGCCCATCCACAATGGGGAGAATGATTTTCTTTACAGTCCGCCAATTCAAATACTAATCTTTCCCACAAACAGTCAAAGATGCACATGAAAATAATGTTTTAGTAGCTATCTGGTCTTCTTCCCCTGGCTAGGTCAAGTTAATAACCACATAATCCTCTAAAAACAGAATGTACTGTACTTGTGCTGAGCTTCCTGCTACTTTAGCCTATTGAAAAGTTTTAGCTTGATAAATGTTTGAACTTGGATAAATCCCCACATTTCTTATCTTCTAATCTAAAGCTTGGTCCACCACAAGGAGAGTTTTTGTTAACATGGTTAATGATTTATGCTAATAAGATTATCCTGGATTTTTACTAAATATCAGCTAACTTTAAAGCAACAAAATGGGCCAGACATGTTCCTAGGACTCTGGGAGGCCGAGGTAGGTGAATTGCTTGACATTAGGAGTTTGAGACCAGCCTGAGCAAGAGTAAGACCAGAGTCTCTACTACAAAAATAGAAAAACTATCTGGGCTTAGTGACACATACGTAGAATCTCGGCTACTCAGGAGGCTGAGACAAAACAAACAAACAAACAAACAAACAAAAAACAAACAAGCAAATAAACAAATATTATGTCTTCTTTGAAAATGTTGCAGCCACCCAACCATAAAAATTTACTTCATGGCTTATTTAGTACTTTCATTTAGGTTTTCATCTATGTTTCAATAATAAAGTTATTTTTGGCTGATAAGAGTACCACAGGGTGAAGAAACACTGTAGGAGTTTTTATTTGCGTGGTAATAAATGCATGTAGGCCTGACGAAACCTGTTCAGAGTCTCTGTAATTGTGAAACTAATTGCTATGGATGTTGTCATAGTTGAATCAAAAATCAGTTTCATGTGGTTAAGATGACCATATCACCTGAGAGAGGTCCAGTCTATGTCTGCTCCCTACTTACTATTTAGTATTTATTTTAAAAACTTAATCTTAGTACTGTGAAGAAGTTGAGCAAAGGGATACCATGGGACTCAAAGTTCTCTGTTTTGGGATGTTTTTTGTTCTTTTTGTCTCTTATATTTATACACCTATACCAGACAATGTAGAAGAAAGGTGGAAAATAATGGTTCTGGATGCAACTACTAAAATTTGTTCACTTATGGTAAGATTGACATTTGTTTTCTGCTGGAGATTAGAATACCTTGTTTAGTAAAAATGAGTGTTTATGAACTTTTTTATTAATAGCATTAATATCACTGTTTTGTAAGAATTCTTGTATATTACAGTAAATATTATTAAGCAAAATAAAATTTCCTGCATCTGTGCAGAGTGAGATCAAAATTTTGCTACTAAGAGTTTATGTAGAAATGTAAAGATTCCATTTATTGTGATGTGCTTAAAAGAAATTATATTGTTGATGGCAAAGGCTTAGAGATTTATTTGATAACTTGATAAATTGGAATTTTCAGAGGCAAACTAATCTCAATCACTTTTTAGTTGTTCAGACATGGTGAGCGTACTTGTTTCATGTTAATTTAGGGCTCTGACTATCCAATGGCTTTCATTGTCTATCATCAATTCTAAATTATTGGAAATTGTTGGATTTCAGGGATTTGTCTGACTTGCAATATGTAAAGTGGATTATGAGTTCTTGCAAAAATAGCTCTTAGTAAGGGCAAGATATGATTAGGAGGTAACATTTTTGAGCTCTTAAAATGCATAAAATGTACAGCCTTTTTTATAATATATACCTCCACTCATTCCTCATTACCTTGCAATTATTTTTGTCATTTTATAGAGGAGGAAAAAGGGATCCAAAGAACACATGCAGGTGGATATTAACTCCAGAATTATCAGAACTACCTCATTGTAAAGTCTGTACTCTTTAATGCCAAACCAGGTAACTTCCAGAGAGATTCTGCAATGATAGTAACAACAGGAGGCTCAAAGGAGAAGGCAGCCACTGAAGTAGATGATCAGAAAAGAGAGAGCGATCCAGCCGTATAAGGAGAGGCTGTCCCAACATGCTTTGTATAGCAGGCGACAGTTGTGTGAAACTATAGCCAATTCCTGCTGGTGTCCTCTAAGTCTTTATGTTTTTATCTCTCATCAGTTCTAGAGGTTCACCTTCTCCATAACTACCTCTTTCTCTAATGCTTTCACGCCTTGCTTTAATATAAAATGAAGGAATATGTCTGGAAGTGTGTGCTTCACAGAGAAACTGCTGCTCCATCTTCCTTGATTGTCTTATATGTATTTAACACGAAACTGATATTGATATCGGAGAAATTACAGTATCAAAACTTCCAACTCAGAAGTTTTGTTTTCTCAGCTTCAAATTTTCTTCATGATTTTCCATCTATGTTAAAATTATGCAATTTATATCTTACTATCTGATATTATACATAGATTATCCTTTCTTTTTAAAAAAGATTATAGGAAAAGCACACAGACAACCACTTTAAAGATCACTCTAGTAAATTTACAGTCCTTGGCTGTCTAGAGAAAACTATTTTATTCTTATTAGGTCTAAATTATGTAAATCAAGGTGGTGAAACCAGTAAGAATAATTATTTATTTATTTACTTTTTGAGACAGCATCTCATTTTGTTGCCCTTGGTAGAGTGCCACAGCATCACAGCTCACAGCAACCTCAAAGTCTTGGGCTCAAGGGATTCTCCTGCCTCAGCCTCCCAAGTAGCTGGACCTACAGGTGCCTGCCACAACACCCAGCTATCTATGATTTTTTTAAGAGATGGGGAGTATCACTCTTGCTTAGGCTGGTCTTGAACCTATGAGCTCAGGCAATCCACCTGGCTTGGCCTCCCAGAGTGCTAGGATTACAGGCATGAGCCAACGTGCTCAACCTAAGAATAATTACTTATTTTAGCCTATGAAAAGAAAGTGAAAATTAAAGTTCATGATAAAATGGCCTTGAATAATAAATATATTACTTTGTGATCATATGTTGAATTAGGAGGCAGATTTGGGTATAAAAAAAGCAAATACAATTTGTAAAGTCTCTTTTATTCTTCATAACATATTTTTACCTATAAATGGGGATAATAATAAAAAATACTTCACAGCATTGCTTTCAGAATTAAAGATCATGTATGCTACAAGAGGACAAAATAATCTCTAATGTGGTTGCTTTTGTTAGGGTTAAAAATATTTAAGTATTTAATAAAAAATGGAAAAATCTGTAAAATGAGAAGCAAGGCAATGTGCCCTAAATCTAATTTTTAAAAGCTATTTCACCAAATGAAAAATTAACTAATTTTTTTCATTTACTGGAAGTTTACTTTAAAGCTGCATTATATTCAATTAGCATGAAAATACTCAATAATTTCTAAATTAGAAAAACTGAGGCAAGAGGATCACTTGAGTCCAACAGTTGAGGTTGCTGTGAGCTATGATGCCACAACACTCTACCCAGAGCAACAGCTTGAGACTCTGTCTCAAAAAAAAAAAGAGAGGGCTTATGAGACCTGGGAATTTTTCAGATAAAAATTCACCAATAACTTTTGAGGATAAGACACAGTTCTTTTTTTTTTTTTTATTGAATGGTAACTATGTACATTAATGCACTTCTAGGGTACAGTGGAGAGTTTTCACATGCAATCCGAAATATGTCTGTCCAACTGGTCAACACAGCCTTCATGTCATTTTCTCAGAAGACACAATTCTAAGAGGGAGTTTACCTCACAAATGCAGTCAGTGTAATCTGATTTCTTGTACCCTCAATGAATCCCCAACAATAAAAAAAGAAAAAATTTACAAATAAGAAATAATTTTAGGCTGGATGGTGGCTCATGCTTATAATCCTAGCACTCTGGGACGCCAAGGTGAATGGATTGTGTGAGTTCACAGGTTTGAGACAAGCCTGAGCAAAAGTGAGACCCCATCTCTACTAAAACAGAAAAACTGAGGCAAGAGGATTGCTTGAACACAACAGTTGGAGGTTGTTGTGAGCTATGACACCATGACACTCTACCCAGGGCAAAAGCTTGAGACTCTGTCTCAAAAAAAAAAAAAAAAAAAAAGGAAAAAGAAAAGAGAAGAAATAATTATGCCAAGCATAAAAAGTCACCAGTAAGTTGATGGCATTTCAATGAGAGACCTCTTAATGTAAAATACTGAATACTTGGAGATTTTCAAAGGCAACAAGGTCATGCAATAAGATCTTTATAGTATTATTTGGAAATAGTGATTAGAAGCTTTCTATTATTTTGTTACTTTGCTTATATTTTCTTCCTTTTTTAAAAAATGCATTTGGTGTTATATAAAGATACAAATGTTTAAATGTGTTTCTTGTTTTTTGTTCTTACAGGCTATATGTTTTGAAAATATGGGGATTATGAGATATGAGGAGTTTTTGTCCATGCTACTCAGGCTGGATTATACACAGCCACATTCGGATGAAAATGTCACAGTGACTGACATAACATTTATTGACATTCCAGTGCGCTTGTACTTGCCAAAGAGAAAGTCGGAAATCCCAAGACGAGCTGTAATCTATTTTCATGGTTCTGGTTTTTGTTTTGGAAGTCCCAGTAAGTCCATTGTATAAGAAAAAAGTATAACTCACTATATATTTTTCATTTAAGATCTATTTTAAATATCATGCTCACTTCAGCAGCACATATACTAAACTATTTTATATAAATATGACATGGATATATATAAATATAGATATAACTGTGACATGTCTAACAGAAAGGTAGGCATAGACCTACTTTTGGCAAATAGGATGAGGATTTTGATTTCAGTTTTGTTTTTACCTTATTGGTAAACATTTTATTTTCTTTGGCTTTCATATTGAGTGAATTAACATATGTTAATTGAAAATAGGGCATAAATAAGTCAATTGGTAAAACTTTTTTTCCTTGGGAACTGAATGTATTCAGAAGCAGAAACATTGAAGGGATTCGGATGTTTTAAGCAGCAAATCAGAAGGATGTGCTATTGGTTGCTAGGTTAATATTACTGACAATAATAATGTCAATAGTGGTAAAGCTTAGAATGCAGTTACCAGTCATGACCCTAAAAGTCAGATGTGAAATACAACTTATTTTTGTTGAAATAGAACTATTTAATAATAAACTCTTCCCACGAAGCCCAGCTTCCCTACTTGTTTCTGATGATGATTCTAGGAGGCATATGCAGCAGATCCCAACATAAAAAAAAATTACCTTTATTGAAATTTTGGAAAACTCCCATCATAGAGTGGTGCTGGTATGTAGAGAATCACTGTTTAAGTAAAGTTATAAAATTAAACAAGTGAATAGAATTGAGAAAAGTTCAATGAATGATAATTGAATTTTTCTGTTTCTTTCTTTTTTTTTTTTTTTTTTTTGAGACAGAGCCTCAAGTTGTCCCTCTTGGCATCACAGCTCACAGCAACCTCCCTACCAGGCTCAAGCAAGTCTCCTGCCTCAGCCTCCCAAGTAGCTGGGACCACAGGCGCCCACCACAACGCCTGGCTATTTTTTGGTTGCAGCCGTCATTGTTGTGTTTGGTGGGCCCAGGCTGCATTCGAACCTGCCACCTTAGGTGTATGTGGCTGGTGCCTTAGCCACTTGAGCCACAGGTGCTGAGCCAAATTTTTCCATTTCAACCTGTCTTTTTCTAAACTTCATTTGCTCTAAATTATTTGAGAATCTTTTAAAGCTATATGCAGTAGAGTGAGAGAGTGAGCAAATGTGACGTATGAAGATTAGGCAAAAGGAAGTAAACATGAAAATTTAACCAAGAACAAATACTCAGATTAATAGATAAAATGCTAAAATGGTTAGGTTGCAATTTTGGTGCTCTAGTTTTCTTCTCCCTATTTTTCTGACAACTAACATGGAAAAAACACAATCATGCAATTGTATAATTCATACAATAAATTACACGGAGAGTAGTTAAAAGAAAACTATTTAGGTAACTTAGAGATTGAAGAATTTATCTAGTGGACTAGCCTCAGGGAGCATTTGAAGAACACGTGACTTCTCAGTTGAAGAAAGATTATGAATTTCCAGGATGTTTTTGTAAATAAAGCAATAGCAGATGTCACAGGATTTGCCAAGGTGTTGTGGCCAGGCCACTGGTAAATCAGACTTGTGGAAAGATTGTGTGTGTGTTAGGGGAAGAGTCTGTGGATTGGGTACCAACCATCTCAAAATTCACATGTACATCCAAGTCTGTGCACTAGAGGATGTCTCAAAATCTGTTGCTCCTCATTAGACTCTGTCTCAATGTCAATGTCACTGGACCATTTCATGATGTACATGAGAGAGAATGTTATTAAGTACTGTTTTAGAATCAATATATACTATTACTTTCTTTCTCCCCTGATTTCTAAACCAATTGAAAAATTATACACAGAATTCAAGTAAATGAACACAAAAACATTACCCTTATTTCTAAGAAAGGCTTTTGTGAATGCATGTTTAGGTGTTGTTGGTAATGTCATTCTTGAGGTAGAGAGATTAGCCCAGCCATAGAGGATAGTCCTACTGACTGATCACATACCTCCTCCCTGGGCACCTTGCCACTTGGAAAAGCAGAACAGGGTAGAACTCCCCAGGAGGCAAAAGGACCTTGGAAGGGCCATTGTGTACAGACAAAAGATGGCAAGTGAAAATTCAAAGGGCTGGGACTAGTTTTTCTTTCTCCAAATATCAACTGGCAAAGTCATCTTCCCACCTCTGGAGAGAGTGACAAGAGATTAAGACAGGCAGAATGTGGCATGTGGATTCAGGTCTCTCTGCAAGGAAATGCAGTAGGAAATAAAATCCCCAGGTGACACTCAGAAAGGACAGCTTTTTCCATGTTCATAGTTATAACAGTTCTTGTTGCTTTTTAATTATGGGGAATATCTTGACATTTATGTCTTCCTTTCAGAGATAGCATCTTTTGACTTCCTGAACAGATGGACGGCAAACAGACTTGATGCTGTTGTTGTAAGCGTAGAGTAAGAGTAAGATTTTTGCCTTTACTGGATGGAGGTTTGATTTCCAAATCAAGTCAGCTATGTTTATATATAATTTTAAAAATCAATATACTTTACTTGTTCCCATTGCAAAATAGCTTCTCAGAGAGGTTGAGTGTCCCATTACTTTCCTGTGATTGTGCGAATCTCAGAGTTGCACTGCAGAATGAGCATTTTTTGAAATACTGTTGTTCTAGTCACACAAAACTCAGGTCTTATAAGGCTTTACTTATACCCCACATAACATAGCTGGACTGGGAAGTAAATTAGCCAGTACACATTTGGGATATTGAATTGTATTTGAATCAGTAAGAAATGTTTAATTTCAGAATAATTGTTGTTGGAAGAGATATAGGAGTAAAAGTTGAGACTACCTGAGAGTTTTTCACCCTTAGGAAAAGTGATCTTACACTCTGGATTTTGCTAGAACATACCAGATTGTCTTAGATAGATTTAGTATTTTTTTTTACACTGTTATATGGTGCTCTAGAATCTAAAATCCAGAATGCATATTGAAATTTATGAACCACAGGGGGAAATTTATTTCCCCTACCTCTTCCCTAGTCCATAATAACAAAAAATAGAGACTTCTAATTCAAGAATCCATATAGGACTCAATATAGTTTTTTGATTTTATTTATTTGTTTGTATTTTTTTTAACCTAGAAAGCTACAGAAATTTGAAGAGAAAAACTAAGTGAAGATATGATCAGCTAAGGCAGTGTTTGCTGTTATAGTTATGTTTATTCACAAAATCAAGAAGAATGTCCTGTTTTTAGGAAAATTTCTAAGACTGTTCTCCTTTTCACCATCATAGCTTTTTGAAGTAATGTAAATCTTATTATTTTCAATCTTTTTTAACATAATGGTATAAGCCTGGCTTATATAAGCTATCTAATCTTTATAATTTGTGTTCTTTGCCCCCCAAATCTAAATCCTCTCATTCTAAGTAAAGATACCAACACCTTTTTGATATATACCTATTATTTAGGATTTTCTAGAAGGTTTAGAATAAAATTCTAAGAACATTATCACCCATATTTAATGTTAAGTATAGATATTTACAAAATTTAGCATTTGGAAGTCCAAAAAGAGTTAGCTCTGAGAACAGGCTATTAGAGGTATTTTCCTGTTTTATTGGTCCTCATGTATTGGGGAAATATCCATTTGCACCCATTAAAACAATGATGTGATCATTTCCCTTACTAATGAATTTACCAGAGATAAACAAGCTCCCTACCATATTTAAATTTCACTTATATTTCAAAAATTTGATCTAGAATTAACTGCTGGGCATTATCCTTGATGAAGTATATGCATTGCCAACTTGCAGAATTTTGATCTAGACCCTGAAAAAAATAGGACATTTGCCTAGAACTTGTGCTAAGATCTGCTGCCTTCAAGAACTCATGGTGCTTTTTTAACAAGGGCTTTTGAAAAGGTTTACATCACCAATTACATTGATAGTATGATACAAGCTATAGAGCATTTCCAGTCCCAAATACTCTTAAGCTAAAAACTTTGCTTACAATCTTGACAGAGTTCATTACATGCCTCTGACTCCTCACATACAAGGCCATCCATTGGCCTTAAGTACAAGATTGGGAAAAATTTATATGCTGATTTTTATTTTAATCAAGTGGTGGTGGAAATCTCAGGCTCAATTTTTAGAAGATTGAATAATAAGGTCTGATGTGAAATTGCATCTACTTGGTGTTTGAAAGCCAGATGGACAGATATAACCATAAATGCTTTATTGTTCTTTTTTTAAAGCTATAGACTAGCTCCTCAACACCACTTTCCTGCTGCGTTTGAAGATGCCATTGGTGCAGTCAGATTTTTTCTACAGGATAAAATCCTTACAAAATATGGAGTGGATCCCACACGAATCTGTATCTCAGGCGATAGTGCTGGGGGAGGTTTAGCAGCAGCCGTAACTCAACAGGTACATTATATATGTCTTTATGGTGAGGGCTGGGGGTTGAGGCTTATTTTTCCTTGTAGATATTCAGTTCTTCCAGCATCATTTGTTGAAAGGACCATCCTTTCCCAGTGAATTACAGCAGCATTTGAGGAAACATTCATTTGACCTTAATGTGACTATTTCTCTATTTTTCTGTTTTACTTTGTTCTTTCTTTAAAAAAAAATTGTCTCTAGTCCTTCATATCTTTACTAATAAAATATTAGAATATCTTGTCAATTTTTAAAATAATGTTTAATTGGATTTTGATTAGGATTGCATTGGACCTACAGATTGGGGGAAGATTGACATCTTAATAATATTTAGACTTCCAATTAATGTATGTGGCACAACTGATGTTTTATTAGGTGCTTTTAAGTTTCTCAGCATTATGATTCTGTTTTCAGTGTAGAAGTCAGGCATGTCTTTTGTGAAAATTTTAAGTAAAATATTTTTCACGTGTTTACTGATAGCATGTAGAAATAGAATTGATTTTTATATTGGCCTTTTAGCATCTTATCCTCAATAAATTCACTTGCAATTTTAGTAGGTTTCCTAGGATTTTTATAAACAATCATTTCTTCACCAACTATTAACGGTTTTAATTCTTCCATTCTGATCACATGTATTTTTTGTCCCTTTTCGCTGCCTAGGGCCTCCTGTAAAATATTTGATGTAACTGTACTGTTCTGGATTTCAGGAAGGAAATTACTCAATATTTCATCAACAAATATGGTATTAATTTAAGGCTTTCCAGAGTTAACTTTTGTCATACTGAGGGAGTAATTTCTATTGCTAGGCTGCTGATAGCTTTTGTAGAAAAGAGTATTGAATTTTCCAAATGTTCCCAATGTAGCTATTCAGATGATCATGTGATTTTTTTCCCTCTTATTCATTTCATCTGGTAAATTATGCCAATTGACTTTCAAATGTTAAGTTACACTTACATTCCAGGCATGAGCCTCACATGGTCATGATAAATTAAAAATTTTATGCATTGCTGGTATTTATTGCTAGATTATTAAAGAGTGTGTGTTTTTGAGAGATTGATCTCCATTTCTTAAAGCTCAGTCAAATATAGATAGATAGAGGGGTTATATTAACTTTATGAAATACTTTGGGAAATGTTCAAACTTCTCTATTTTCTTTTTTTCTCTTTTGAAATTTTGTTTTTTTCTGAACAAAAATTAGATCTATTTGATATGCAAATAGATATATGCTAAACATGCTGCTTTGATATATGTATACATTATGAAATGATCACTGCAAACAAGTTACCTAACATACTCATTACCTCACTTATTTTCCACTGTTTTGTGTATCATGAGAACATTTAAAATGTACTTTTAAGCCAATTCCTACTATAGAATACACTATGATTAAGTATAGTCACCATGCTGTACATTTGATCTCCAGAATTTATTCATTCTACCTAATGGAAACTTTGTACCCCTGGACTAACATTTCCTCATTTCCCCCCACCTCATCACCTTGCAACAATCCCCTCAGCTCTTGACAGGAGCCATTCTGCTCTCTGCTTCTGTGAAGTTGACTGTCTTTGATTCCATATATAAGTGAGATTATGCGGTATTTTTGTCTGTTGCCTGACTTTTTTCACTTAGCATATTGATCTCCTGGTTTCCCAATGTTTGTCATACAAATGACAGCATTTCCTTCTTTTTGAGGGCTGGATAATGTTCCATTGTGGGTGGTGTGCATGTGTATAGATGCACATACACACCACCTTTCTTTATTGATTTGACAGTTAACAGGCATTTACATGATTCCACATCTTGGCTATTGTGAATAATGCTGCAATGAACATACATGTTCATTACCGATTTTGTTGCCTTTAGAGATCTACCTAGAAGTGACATTACTAGATGTCGTGGTTCTGTTTTTTAATTTTTTTGTGGAAACTAAAAAAAAAAAATTGCATTTTCAATAATGGCTGTATCAATTTACATTCTCACCAACAGTGTGCTAGGGGTCTCTTTATTCTACATTCTTACCAACATTTTTTACCATTTGTCTTTTTTTTTTTAAATTAAATCATAGCTGTGTACATTAATGCAATTATGGGGTACAATGTGCTGGTTTTATATATAATTCGAAATATTTCCATCAAACTGGTTAACGTAGTCTTCACTGCATTTTCTTAGTTATTGTGTTAAGACATTTATATTCTACACTTAGTAGATTTAACTTGTATCCTTGTAAAATGCACCACAGGTGTGGTCCCACCAATTACCCTCCCTCCACCCATCCTTCCTCCACCCCTTCCTTCCTCTTTCCCTTCTTCCTGGGCTACAGTTGGGTTATAGCTTTCATGTGAAAGTGTGGGTTTTATAAATTGGTTTCACATTAGGACTGAGTACATTGGATATTTTTCTTCCATTCTTGAGATACTTTGCTAAGAAGAGTATGTTCTAGCTCCATCCATGTAAACATATAAGAGGTAAAGTCTCCATCTTTCTTTAAGGCTGCATAATATTCCATGGTGTACATATACCACAACTTATTGATCCATTCATGGGTCGATGTGCCCTTAGACTTCTTCCATGACTTAGCAATTATGAATTGGGCTGTAATAAACATTCTGGTACAAATATCTTTGTTATAAAGTGATTTTTTTTTTTTTTTTGGTCTTCTGGATATATACCTAGTCTAGGAATTGAAGGATCAAACGGCAGGTCTATTTTTAGATCCCTAAACATCTTTCCAAAAGGAATGTATTAGTTTGCATTCCCATCACCAGTGTAGAAGTGTTCCCTTTTCTCCACATCCATGCCAACATCTCTGGTTTTAGGATTTTGTGATGTGGGCTAATCCTAGTGGAGTTAGATGGTATTTCAAAGTGGTTTTGATTTGCATTTCTCTGATGATTAGGGATGATGAGCATTTTTTCATATGTCTGTAGGCCATGCACCTGTCTTCTTCAGAGAAGTTTTGCTTCAAATCCATTGCCCACACCGAGATGGGATCACTTGTTCTTTTCAAGTGATATGTTTGAGTTCTCTGTGGATTCTGGTTATTAAACCTTTGTCAGAGACATAACTTGCAAATGTATTCTCTCATTCTGAGGGCTGTCTGCTTGCTTTACTTACTGTGATTTTGGCTGTGCAGAAGCTTTTTAGTTTGATCAGATCCCAGTAATGTATTTTTTGGTGTTGCTTCAATTGCCTGGGGGGGGGGGTCCTCATCATAAAATATTCTCATAGGCTGATTTCTTCAAGTATTTTCCCTGCACTTTCTTCTAGTGTTTTTATAGTTTCATGTCTTAAGTTTAGATCTTTAATCCAGTGAGAGTCTATCGTAGTTAATGGTGAAAGGTGTGGGTCTATTTTCAGTCTTCTACAGGTTACCAGCCAGTTCATCCAGCACCATCTGTTAAATAGGGAGTCTTTCCCCATTGAATGTTTTTAATTGACTTATTAAAGATCAAACAACAGTAAGTAGCTGGGTTCACTTATTGGTTCTCTATGCTGTTCCATACACCTACTGCTCTGTTTTTGTGCGAGTACCATGCTGTTTTGATCACTATCAGTTTATAGTATAGTCTGAGGTCTGGTAGTGTAATTCTTCCTGCTTTGTTTTTATTCCTGAGTAATGTCTTGGTTATTTGAGGTTTTTTTCTGATTCCATATAAAATAAAGTATTACTTTTTTGAGATCTTTAAAGTATGACAGTGGAGTTTTAGTAGGGATTGCACTAAAATTGTATATTGCTTTGGGTAGTATGGACATTTTAACAATGTTGATTCTTCCCAGCCATGAGCATGGTATGTTTTGCCATTTGTTAACATTTTCAGCTATTTCTTTTCTTAGAGTTTTATAGTTCTCTTTAGAGATCTTTCACATCCTTTGTTAGGTAAACTCCCAAATATTTCATCTTCTTTGGCACTACTGTGAATGGAATAGAGTCCCTGACTGTTTTTTCAGCATGACTATTGTTGGTATATGTAAAGGCTACTGATTTATGAGTGTTGATTTTGTAACCCGAGACACTACTGTATTCCTTGATCACTTCTAAGAGTTTTGTAGTAGAATCCCTGGGATTTTCCAGATATACAATCATATTGTCTGTGAAGAGTCAAAGTTTGATGATCTCTGACTCTATATAAATACTCTTGATCACCTTTTCTTGCCCTATTGTGATGCTTAAGACTTCCATTATAATGTTAAAAAGCAGGGAGACAATGGGCAAACTTGCCTGGTTCCTGATTTGAGTGGAAATGATTTCAATTTAACTCCATTCAATATGATATTGGCTGTGGGTTTGCTGTAGATGGCCTCTATCAGTTTAAGAAATGTCCCTTCTATACCAATTTTCTTAAGTGTTCTGATCATGAAAGGATGCTGGATATTATCAAAAGCTTTTTCTGCATGACTTGAGAGAATCATGTGGTTTTTTATTTTGTTTATGTGA
>CAUYTI010154325.1:0-11679 GCA_963575145.1 Galago senegalensis
AATAGCCGGGCACTGTGGCCAGTGCCTGTGGTCCCAGCTACTTGGGAGGCTGAGGCAGGAGACTCGCTTGAGCCCAGGAGTTGGAGGTTGCTGTGAGCTGTGATGCTATGGCACTCTACCCAGGGGGACAGCTTGAGGCTCCGTCAAAAAAAAAAATTCTCTAGTGATACATATTTCTTGAGCAGTATGTCCTACTGATGTCAACAAGATCATAATGTTACTATTCATGGATCAGGTATCTAAGAAATCATATTCCTTCCATCCCTGCCTTGAATGTAAACAAGAGCTTGGAGAAACAGAACAGTAACTAATACACATTCTTAAATCATTTTTTTTTTTTTGAGACAGAGCCTCCAGCTGTTCCTGGGTAGAGTGCTGGGGCATCATAGCTCACAGCAACCTCCAACTCCTGGGCTCAAATTATTCTCTTGCCTCAGTCTCCCAAGTAGCTGCCAGAATGCCTGGCCATTTTTTGGTTGTAGTTGTCGTTGTTTGGCAGGCCCCGGCTGGATTCCAACCTGCCAGCTCTGGTATATGTGGCTGGCGCCTTAGCCACTTGAGCTACAGTCATCAAGCCAAATCATTCTATTTTGAATCATTTAAAAATCAGGCACGGTGGCTCACATCTGTAATCCTAGCACTCTGGGAGGCCAAGGTGGGTGGACTGCTTGAGCTCAAGAATTCGAGACCAGCCTGAGCGAGACCCTGTCTCTAAAACTAGTTGGGTATTGTAGTAGGCACCTGTAGTCCCAGCTACTACGGAGGCTAAGGCAAGAAAATCACCTTGAGCCCAAGAGTTTGAGGTGCTGTGAGCTATGATGCCACAGTACTCTACCCAGGGCCATAAAGAGAGTCAGTCTCAAAATAAATAAATAAATAAAAATCAAGTCAACCTAACCATTTTTTACTTATTCTATCCTCCCAGAATAAAATATAAAATTTTTCTGGTTGAGACTAACAGAAGAAAATGATGTGGTAAAAAAAAAAAAAGCCTCTTCTCATCTTAGCAATATTTAAAAAAAGAAAATCAAAATCCTTAGGGTCAATTCCAAACCTGACCCAGGCCTGAGATAGGAATGTGGGGAAAACAGAAATGCCCCATTTTGTCCATCTATGTGCAAGCACAGCATGATGATCATCTATAGGAGAATGCTGCTAAAACAGAATGCTCGTTCAGCAAGCAAATATTTCTATGCTTAATGAATGCTTTGTTAAAATCTTTATTAGATATTTTGTTCAACTTTCTCATGCTCTACAAGTATAAATCCATGTGGTAACTGATTCGGCGATCAATGGTTCAGAATTTTCCCAGACCTCGTAGGTACCTATAAATTTTCATTATCTAGTTCTAGAGAAATTAAGAGTGTGACAGATCAGTCCAAAGGTGTCCTGACCTCAGCATAGTTCTTGGTCCTTTTCTCTGCTGAATTACTTCTCTTTCCTAAAAGAGGACACACTGCACTGCCATAATTCCAACTGGATGTGGCTCCAGCTCATTATGTGAAGTTTTATCACTTTGTGTCATGAGCATCATGAAATGCGGCATGAAATATTCTTTAAGGACTTGGTGCCTATGCTCAGCGGTTAGGGTGCTGGCCACATACACTGGGGCTGGCAGATTCAAACCTGGCCAAGGCCTGCTAAACAAGAATGATAACTACAACAAAAAAATAGCTGGGTGTTGTGGAGGTCACCTGTAGTCCCAGCTACTTGGGAGGCTGAGGCAAGAGAATCACTTTAGCCCAGGAGTTTGAGGTTTGTTGTAAGCTGTGATGCCATGGCACTCTACCGAGGGTGACATAGTAAAACTCTGTCTCAAAAAAAAAAAAAATATATATATATATATATTCTTTAAGAGGTTAGCTTCAAGAGCACCATTGTGGTCAGTCAGGGAGATGGACAGTTCTGCATACTCCACATCAGCTGCCTCCCATCCCTTGCAAACTAGCTTCAAGGTTAGTGGGAAGCAGTTCAGCTTACCTCCTCTGCAAGCCACTGTTATCTATTAAAAAACTAAGTGCCTGCTCCACACTCAGTTCTCTGCCAGGTGCTGGGCTACAGTCTCTGCTCTCAGGTGAGAAGACGCAGCAAGTAAGGGATCACGTTACAGTAAAAGGTACTAGTCCTTTCCCCAGACCTGCTACAAGCCAGATGCTCTGTTAGACATGGGGACCACACCAACAAAGAGCAGAAGATCCTTCCCTTGGGGACCTGCACTTTAATGTGCTGTAATATGCACAGGATGCTGGGAAAGCCCAGAGGAAGAAGATCTAAAACAGATTCCAACAGAGCAGGGATAAGGGAAGGCTTTTCAAAGGAGGTGATACTTCATCAAAGTTTGAAAAGACAGAGGAAAAGAAGCTAGATAAGGAAGACATTCTGGGCACAATACTGGATGTGTGAAGCAGCAGGACATACTTGGCAAACTGTTGGCAGGCTGCTAGAGCTGCTGCTTTATCTGCAAACCGCAGCCTGCCATTGAAATATTTTCAGTGAAGTGTCATGACTGTATTTGCATTTTAGAGTGGTTCTCTGCCTGCAGTACAGACAATGGACTATGCAGAGGCCAAAGAGACCAATTAAGCAGCTGGTGACACATTTCTGATTGCAGAGAGTCACAATCTACAGGACTTGGAAACTCATCAACACAGGAAAAGAGTGAATGGGAGAGGCCTCAGTGACTGGCTATAAATCCAACTACTTGAATCATTGGTGGTGCTGAAAATTTCTTCACCGACCAAACATTGTAGATATTTTACACTGTTATTCAGAAAGCCTAAGATTAGTTTATCTCCCCAGCCACTCTGGACCCCGCTTCAGTTTCTGTGTTAAAGACAAGTTATTCCTGGGAACAGTAGGTGTTAGCTCTGAGAGCCTTGGTGACTAAAATGATCCTTTATCAACATGGTTCATTTTGGCTACATAGCTTACAAAGACAGTGCAGTGGGAATGGACTAAAATAGGTGGTGTGTGAGAGAGAGGGAGAGACGGCCTGCCCACCTCCTCTTCCCTCTGCCACATTTCTACTTTCAGTCACTTAGTTCTTGTAGGGCTGAGTCCACCCCAGCAATGGCTAAAGATCTGGCTGGTGGGAGTGGCTCATTCCCTGCTCATGAGTCAGGGGTGAATAGGAACAGTGACAGTTGATAGAGTCAAATGAAGGGACCTGCCCAAATAGAGCAGACCCTCCCAAATAGAATGTGCCCACCCCTACCCTTCTGACCCCTTAAAACCCCACCCACCTTAACCCACATGCTGACTTCTTGAGCTCAGCTTACCCGCACCCAGGTGGAAATGAAGGTCAATGTTGCCCACACAGAACCTGGACTCCATTTCCTTTCGTTCACATTTCAGAACAATTTTTTATTTTTGGTCTTGGACCTCTCATTTTGGTGCCATGACTCGATGGGGAGAAGTCCCCTTGGGGGGCTGAAATATACCCTGTTGGACCCAACTAAATGGACTCTTGTTCCAATGAGGCAAAGGGAAATGGGGGAACCCCTCTGACCCCCACCTCAAATCCACCCATTTATTGGTGAGGTGAGCATTTGTCTAGAATCCCTTTCTGAACTTCTTTCCATTTCCTCACTCCAACTCCTCTTTCCCTCTCCATCTCTGGCGCTTTTAACAGTAGTATATAGCCCCTCTCTCAGTTTTTTAAAAAAAATTCTGGTGGTCTGTGCCTAACCCAGTGAGTCAGGTTCACCCATCCAGTGCGTCGTGTTTGGGGATGCCCTCTTGTGGGCCTGGGCCTCTCTTCTGGTTGGTTAACCCCAGCCTCACTTTTTCTGGCTGGTTTCACATGAGGAGGCCTAGTACCTCCCTGATCCCAACCCTGGCCACCTACAGAATCCCCCCATGAGTCAGACTTGCCCATCCAGACAGGTGTGCAGTGAGCCTGGGCCACCCTTTCCAGCTGGTTACCCTAGCCCTCAGGAACCTCCTTCCTCCTTCTCACAGGCTCTCTTTACATTCGCATTTTAATCTCATTTTTTTTAACCTTCTGTTTCTGATATGGGGACCACTCAATGGATTCCCTTTAAGTTGCCTTTTAACTCACCTCAATCCTCCAAAGCTCTATCCAGACCTTAAACCTAAACATCTTATCTCTTTCTGTAATACTACTTGGCCTACATACAGACTAGACAATGATTCCCGATGGCCTGAAAATGGCACATTTGACCTCTCAATCTTCAATGATCTCAATAACTACTATCAGAGATTAGGTAAATGGTCAGAGATTCCCTACATCCAGGCCTTTCTCCTCCTCTTGTGCCCACCCCTACCCTTCCAACCCCTTAAAGCCTCCATCCACCTTAATCCACATGCTGACTTCCTTTTTAAGCTCAGCTCACCCACACTTGGGTGGAAATAAAGGTCAATGCTGCCCATACAGAACCTGGACTCCGTTTCCTTTCATTCACAATTTGGAATAATCTTTTATTTTCAGTCTTTGAGCCCTCTCACCAGTCACCAGAAGTGCTGGCATTTAAAAAAGAGCAGCTGCCTCTCTTGAGGATGGCTAAACTGGCAGGTATATTTCTGGAATTTCTGGGAGCCACACTGTCTCACAGGAAGCCCTCCTGCGAAATATTCAGATCACATGGTTGTAGCAGAGGGCCCAGCCGTGCCTTATCCCCATCCTATTTCTGGATTTCCAGTTAACTGAGTCAGTTTTGAGCTAGGCTTCTGTTACAGACAACAGAAAGACTCCTTTCTGCTTCCCAGACTCTATTTTCTCAAGTGGTGCTATTTTTTCCCCATCTTCTTTTTCCTTCACAATTTTCTCTTTTCTCTCTCTAAACACAAATGAACAGATTCCTGGAAGGATCAGAGAGGACCTCAATATTGTCATGGTCACTTGCAGCCCCATATTCTCTCTAGAACTCAGTTCTCAGTCCACATCCTGGTCGGGGACAGGCCTAAAGGGTAACCTCCAATAAGAAAGCTTTTTTTTTTTTTTTTTGAGACGGAGCCTCAAGCTATCCCCCTAAGTGGAGTGCCATGGCATCACGCTCACAGCAACCTCCAATTCTTGGGCTCAAGCGAGTCTCCTGCCTCAGCCTCCCAAGTAGCTGGGACTACAGGCACCCGCCACAACGCCTGGCCATTTTTGGGTTGCAGCCATTGCTGTTTGGCGGGCCGGGGCTGGGGATTCGAACCCGCCACCTTAGGTGTATATGGCTGGCGCCTTAGCCGCTTGAGCCACAGGTGCCGAGCCAAGAAAGCTTTTGAGAGAAAATAAACTATAATAGGCTGTTCTCTGACCCACAAGATAGCTTCTAAACAAAAGGCATCACCAAATAGAGGCTTTATGGACTGGTCTAGTACACTGTCACTGTGACAGTCCCCAAGGATCACAGGCTTGTGTGCTCATGCTGTTCACCAAGTGACTTTGGTGCTCTTCTCAGTAATTAGCTGTTGGTTTTTCCTTGCCCCTAGAACCTGAGCTGGCCTTGTAACTTGCTTTAACTAACAGATGAGACAGAGGTGATGTGTGATTTTCTAGGCTAGGTCTTAAGCAACCTTGCAACTTCAGCTTTCAGTTTTCAGTATGCTTTTGTCATCAGGTCAAAAAACATAAGTTAGCATTCCAGAGGGTAAGAGGTGAGAACACTCTGCTGAATTCCACAACCATCTGCCAGATCTGCCAGACAGAGGCCTTTTTGGACCAACCAGTCCATAGCTGACCCTTCAATTAACCTAAATGAACCCTGCTGATACCACATGGAGCATGTGAACTACTCACTTCAACCTACTGATGTTAACACAAAATCACGAGCAAATAAATGATGATTGTTTTATTTATTGGGAATTCACTGAGAGTATAAGAAACCAGGTTACAGTCATTGCATTTGTTAGGTAAAGTCCCTCTTACAATTGTGTCTTGCCCCCAAGAGGTGTGTCACACACCAAGACCCCACCCCCTCCCTCCTTCCCTCTCTCTGCTCTTCCTTTTCCCCACCCCCTCCCCCTTCTCTCTCTCATTCCCACACCCCACACCATGTACTAGGTCATTAATTGTCCTCATATCAAAATTGAGTACATAGGATTCATGCTTCTCCATTCTTGTGATACTTTACTAAGAATAATGTGTTCCACTTCCATCCAGGTTAATACAAAGGATGTAAAGTCTCCATCTTTTTTAATGTCTGAATAGTATTCCATGGTATACATATACCACAACTCATTAATCCATTCCTGGGTTTGTGGGCATTTAGGCTATTTCCACATTTTGGTGATTGTAAATTGAGCTGCAATAAACAGTCTAGTGCAAGTGTCTCTGTGGTAAAAGGATTTTTTTCCTTCTGGGTGATGCCCAGTAATGGGATTGAAGGATCAAACGGGAGATCTATCTTGAATTCTTTGAGGGTTCTCCATACTTCCTTCAAAAAAGGTTGTATTAGTTTATAATCCCACCAGCAGTGTAAAAGTTTACTTTCTCTCCACATCCATGCCAGCATCTGCAGTTCTGAGATTTTGTGATGTGGGCCATTCTCCCTGGGGTTAGATGGTATCTCAGGGTGGCTTTGATTTGCATTTCTCTAGTAATTAGGGACAATGAGCATTTTTTCATGTTTGCTAGCCATTCATCTATCTTCTTTAGAGAAGGTACTATTCATGTCTCCTGACCATTGATATTTGAGATTGTTGGCTTTTTTCATGTGGATTAATTTGAGTTCCTAGATCCTAGTTAACAAGTTTTTGTCTGATTCAAAATATGCAAATATCCTTTCCCATTGTATACGTTGTCTATTTGCTTTGGTTGTTGTCTCCTTAGCTGTACAGAAGCTTTTCAGTTTAATTAAATCCTATTTATTTTTGTTGTTGTTGCAATTACCACAGAAGTCTTTTTCATAAAGTCTTTGCCCAGGCCAATATCTTCCAATGTTTTTCCTAGGCTTTCTTTGAGGATTTGTATCATTTCATACCTTAAATTTAAGTCCTTTATCCATCTTGAATCAATTTTTGTGAGTGGATAAAGTTGCAAGTCCAGTTTCAGTCTTTTACATGTGGATATGCAGTTCTCCCAGCACCATTTATTGAATAGGGAGTCTTTCCTCCAGTGTATGTCCTTCTTCAGTTTATCGAAGATTAGGTGGTTATAAGATGTTAATTTCATTTCCTGGTTTTCTATTCAATTCCAATGTCTATGTCTCTATTTTTGTGCCAGTACCATGCTATCTTGATATGCTGATGCCCCTGGCTTTGTTATTACTAAGAACTGCCTTAGCTATACAGAGTTTTTCCTGGCTCCATACAAAATGAAGAATAATTTTTTCCAAATCTTTAAAGTACAATATTGGGTGTTTTGTTTTTTTTTTTGGTTTTTCTTTGCAGTTTTTGGCTAGGGCTGGGTTTGAACCCTCCACCTCCAGTATATGGGGCCTACTTCTTTAAGCCACAAGTGCCACTTGATGTTGATGTTTTAATAAGGATGGCATTGAATTGGTAGATTGCTTTGGGAAGTAAAGACATTTTAACAATGTCGATTCTTCCCAGCCATGAGATTGGTATGTTCTCCCATTTGTTAATATCCTCTGCTATTTTCTTTCTTAGGGTTTCATAATTTTCTTTATAGAGATCCTTACCTCTTTTGTTAGGTATATTCCTAAGTATTTCATTTTCTTTGAAGCTATGGTGAAGGGAGTTGTGTCCTTAGTTAGCATCTCATCTTGGCTGTTGTTGGCATATATAAAGGCTACTGAGTTACGGACATTGATTTTATATCCTGAGATATTACTGTATTTAGTGATCACTTCCAGGAGTCTTGTGGTTGAGTCTTTGGGGTTCTCTAAGTATAAGATCATATCATCAGCAAAGAGGGAGAGTTGACCTCCTCTGCTCCCGTTTGGATGCCCTTTATTTCCTTCTCTTGCCTAATTGTATTGGCTAGAACTTCCAGCACTATGTTGAATAGTAATGGTGACAGAGGACAACCTTGTCTGGTTCCAGTTCTAAGTGGAAAAGCTTTCAGTTTTACTCCATTCAGTAAAATATTAGCTGTGGGTTTGTCATAGATAGCTTCAATCCGTCTAAGAAATGTGCCACTTATGCCTATACTCCTCAGAGTTCTAAGTAGAAAAGGATGCTGGATTTTATCAAATGCTTTTTTTGCATCTATTGAGAGGATCATATGGTCTTTGTTTTTGCTTCTGTTGATATAGTGAATAATGTTTATGGACTTGTTAAACCAGCCTTGCATCCCTGGGATGAAATCTATGTGGTCATGATGTACGACTTTTTTGATGATATGCTGTAATCTATTGGCTAGGATTTTGTTAAGAATCTTTGCATCTATATTCATTAGTGAAATTGGTCTGAAATTCTCCTTAATAGGATCTTCTCCTGGTTTTGGTATCAGGGTGATGTCTGTTTTGTAGAATGTGTTGGGGAAGATTCCTTCCTCCTCAGTTTTTTGGAATAATTTCTGCAGTATCAGAATAAGCTCTTCCTTGAAGGTTTGACAGAATTCTGGTGTGAAGTCATCTGGACCAGGCATTTTTTTGTTGGGAAATTTTTTATTGTTTCTTTGATCTCAGTGCTTGAAATTGGTCTGTTCAGGTGATCTATTTCTTCCTGGCTAAATTTAGGGAGAGGGTGTGATTCCAAATATTGATCCATTTCAGGCGGTACCTGTGGCTCAGTGGGTAGGGCGCCGGCCCCATATACGAAGGGTGGCAGGTTCAAATTTGGCCCTAGCCAAACTGCAACAACAACAAAAAAAACTGGGCATTGTGATGGGTGCCTATAGTTCTACCTACTCAGGAGGCTGAGGCAAGAGAATCGCCTAAACCCAGAAATTAGAGGTTGCTGTGAACTGTGTGACACCACGGCACTTTATCAAGGATTATAAAGTGAGACTCTGTCTCTACAAAAAAAAAAAAAAAAAATTGATCCATTTCCTTCACACTGTCAAATTTCTGGACATTGAGTTCCTGGTAGTATTCAGAGATAATCCCTTGTATTTCTGTGGCATCAGTTGTTATTACTGATGATTGTTTTAAAAGCCACTAAATTTGGTGGAGATTTGTTAGAGTAGATTTTGATATAACTATTTATACAAAGTGTTAACTTCGGGCAGGGAATGGTGACTCATGCCTTTAATCCCAGCACTCTGGGAGGCCAAGGCAGGTGGATTATCTGACCTCATGAGTTCAAGACCAACCTAAACCAGAGAGAGACCTTGTCTCTAAAAAAATAGCCAGGTGTTGTGGCAGGTACCTGTAGTCCCAGCTACTCGGGAGGCTGAGACAAAAGAATACCTTGAGCCCAAGAGTTTGAGGTTGCTGTGAGCTGTGACACCACAGCACTCTACCAAGAGCAACGTGAAAAAAAAAAGTTGACTTCCATCACAAACCAGCATGGAGAAGAACAAACCAGAGTGGAATTGGCGGGAATTGAGGAAAATACAACACAAGAGAAGATACAGAGGCTTGGTGCCTGTGGCTCAAGTGGCTAAGGAGCCAGTCATATACACCTAAGGTGGCAGGTTCAAATCCAGCCCGGGCACGCCAAACAATGATGGCTGCAACCAAAAAATAGCCGGGCGTTGTGGCAGGCGCCTGTGGTCCCAGCTACTTGGGAGGCTGAGGCAGGAGACTCGCTTGAACCCAGGAGTTAGAGGTTGCTACGAGCTGTGATGCCACAGTGCTCTACCCAGGGTGACAGCTTGAGGCTCTGTCTCAAAAAAAAAAAAGAAGACACAGAGACAAAAGATGGGATCAGGAGGTCTGACTGAGCTGATGGCTACAGCCAGCATCAAAACACAAAATCAGCTTTATTTAATAGTATCTGTACAGGGTCATCTATGGGAAGTAGCATAGGCAATATGGGGAAGTAGCATAGACAAAAGACATATCTTTGGTCTTACAGTATGATTGGAAAATGTAAATGACTTTAATAAACACAAATCATCCTGTTAACGGCTTCTACTCAACTTTGTTAACATATCATAAGAAGTGAAAAGGGAAAGATCACAAAGATCTCTGCATAGTTCTTAAAAACTAACTAGATAAGAAAGAGCTATGTGACTTCTGGCAGAGGGATGAAGAAGAAAGGAATATGGTTGTTTTGGGAAAGGAAGAGAAGCAACTGGAGGTTCATTCCCTGAATGTTCCCCAGGCTGTGAAGGCCCTGCTGCCTCTCAGCCAGTTGTCCACAACTTCAAAATCAATTTCTAGAGGGAATTCTGCTGCAGCCATGTTGGAGTAACAGGGACTGTTTTTACCCTCTTACTTTAAGACTAAAAACAAGGCATAAGGCACTTATGTGTCTGTTTTTCAGTCACTGTACAACAGGAGGTGTAGGATAATGATCCCTGACAGAAGGGAAGCAGGCCAGGTCAGCCCTATGACTGCTCCAACTTGTCTGGGTACCACAATGGGAGGAAGAATCCACCACTCCCAGTGGGGACAGAGAGCAAACTTAGGAAGGTGAAGGCAAATAAAATTCACAGTAGACAATATGAAAGAGGAGAAAGCTGCAGGGAGCAACCCTGGCCGTCAGCTCTGGGTTACTTTTGAATTTTTAGCTATAAGCATGCAGGGAAACTACTCAAGGCTGGAGAAAGAACCACCAGAAAAGCAAAGAAAGGATAATTCCTGGAAGCTCACATTCCACCAGAAAGAGTTGTGTTCACCCATCAGAGTTGAAAATATGTAATACACAGGGGATCAGACAGGCTACTCAGAGGAGTCTGGTCTCACTGGTAGTGAAAAATTAGACCTAGATTAAAGACTGCTCTACCAAAGAAAGATCCAAGAGGATCAAACTATTTTTGAGTAACTTAATTGCTTTAAAGTTACTCAAATCTCAAGAATATTGTAAGGAATAAAAAAAAAAACCCAGCATTTGGCTCAGTGCCTGTGGCTCAAGTGGCTTAGGCACCAGCTACATACACCTAAGATGGCGGGTTCGAATCCAGCCTGGGCCCGCCAAACAACAATGATGACTGCAATCAAAAAATAGCCAGGCGTTGTGGGGGCACCTGTGGTCCCAGCTACTTGGGAGGCTGAGGCAAGAGAATTGCCTAAGCCCAGGAGTTGGAGGTTGCTCTGAGCTGTGATGCCACAGCACTCTACCCAGGGGGACAGCTTGAGACTCTGTCTCAAAAAAACAGCATCTGACAATGAAAACTGATGTTGTTTATCATTCAATCAAAACTTAACAAGCATGCAAAAAACTCAGAAAAATATTTCTCATAGTAAGGACAAAAACTTGTTAATAGAAACAGAACCAAGAAGAACACAGATTACACAGCCAGGTGCTATGGCTCACACCAGCACACTAGGAGGGTGAGGTTGGGTGGATTGCCTGAGCTCAGGAGTTCAAGACCAGCCTGAGCAAGAGTGAGACCCCATCTCTAAAAATAGCTGGGCATTGTGGTGGGAGCCCGTATTCCCAGATAGTCAGGAGGCTGAGGCAGGAGGATCTCTTGTGCCCTAAGAGTTTGAGACTGCTGTAAGCTGTGATGTCACAGCACTCGACCCAGGGCAACAAAGTGAGATTCTGTCTCAGAAGAAAAAGAACTAGTAGATAAGAACATTAAAATAGTTATCATAATTTCAGCTCATATGTTCAAGAAGGTAGAGGAAACCACATTAAAGATACCAAAATAAAGACCCAAATTATTATTATTATTATTATTTTTTTTTTGTAGAGATGGAGTCTCACTTT
>CAUYTI010154328.1:0-25170 GCA_963575145.1 Galago senegalensis
GTGGTCCCAGCTACTTGGGAGGCGGAGGCAAGAGACTCGCTTGAGCCCAGGAGTTGGAGGTTGCTGTGAGCTGTAATGCCACAGCACTCTACCCAGGGGGACAGCTTGAGGCTCTGTCTCAAAAAAAAAAAAAAAAAGATAAAGAGAAGAACAAAACTAAATAAATTTAGATTACAGAACTTTAGCAGCATATGTCTAAAATAACTTCTTATTTAAAAGCATCCTTTCCGATAATAGCAAAAACTGATTATTATTTTCAAAGTAAAACTGTAAAATTCTGAATGTTTAATGATAAATTCCAGGAGAAAGTTCTGCTGCTGATATGTCAGGAATCATTAAGCCATGTACCATATTGTAAGGGTGTTGTCAAAGAAAGACTCAGATGAATACAAATTATTTTAATAGAAAGTAAAAAAGAAGATATGTTAGACAAGCCAGATTAAGTTGTGTTAATTACTATGAAAAGTGAATGACAGAACAGCAATAACACTGATGTTGCCATCATCAAGTGGATCTTCTGTTCTTGAGAGTTGGGAAAAGTGTAAAAAATTAATGTGAATAAATGTCAATCCAAATTATTTTTTTCTGAATTTTGGAAAATACATATTTGTCATAGAACTACATGAAACATACAGAACTACAAATGAGTAGGCTTTCCAAAGAGAGAAGACTGTCCAGGTTCCAAGGGAAGAGGGGACATAATAAAAGGGAACTTCCTTGCCCAAAACTGCTGATTTGGTCTCTGCAGCTTTATTCATAACAAAAACAAATTGTAGACAGCAACCTGGGTCTCCAAGCAACACAGACACATAAGAAGATGCACGATTGCATTCCATGAACTCACACAACTAAATGATGGGAGCAATTCTATTCTTATTTAATGTGAAAGGTACAAAGGAAAACAAATAAACAGGCATAGTACCACTGTATTCTTCTGCTCTACGAATGGATGCCTCTACCATGTGCCGGGTACTTTTGTTGAATCAGAGACAGAGGAAGAAAAGACGATTCTTGCGCTAACATAGGTAATAGCCTAACAGAGGCTGTACAGTTGCCTCTAACCAATCAAATTCTAAATGTAATCATTTCTTTAAAAATAAAAATCATGCTATTTCAGTTTCATAAATGTATTGTATCTGATATAATTTTAATATGTTTTTTGAGAATTATAAGATAGTAAAAAAAGTATGTCTAACCTATAAAAAACCCTTAACATACATTCTTTAGAGCAGTCCTAACGCCCAATTTATAACTATCTAGATATAGTGACTAAAGAATAGTTTAGTGGTAGAGAAAGGATAAAAGAAAATAAAGTCACCAAATCACTGATTTAATCCCTGTCTTGTACTCTTAATATCAGTCAAAGTGCGTATGTGATTAGTGTTGTATGCATCACAGATAGAACTTTCTCATGACCTGGTAAAATTATAATTAGATAGGCCCACCAATTGTAATCTGATACATGTATTTCCTATAGACCCATTAGCCAGCAGCTAGAATGTGTGACATATACATATTTTATAAAATGCAAAGTGGGGACTTGAATAATAATCTTTTTCAAAATGTGGAGACGATATCAAAATTAGCTTCTAACTACCAATCCCATAAATTCAAAGGATGTTAACTCCTCTTATATTTTCAAAATACACAATTCTGTGAGACTGTTATGACTTTCTTCAGATTTCATCCTTTATAATTAAATAAAATGAATATATTTATAGACAGGTCTTATGGAAATTTAAGATCCAACAGTTATAGCAGATGCCAAAGATCTATATACCTTTGCATTCCAGGATGATAACGACCCAGGGTTGTCAGTGAATCAATGGTGTGTGATCTGATGTCATATTCTGGTTTGATCGTGATAATTTGGTCTTTTTTTTTTTTTTTTAACACCAACTCAAATGGTCTTTTTCACTTTTCTGACTCAGGATATTGGTTTGTTGTATTAATTGTAAGGTAGTAAGACCATGTCTCACATTTATCTAATACAAACCCAGCCTCAAATTCTTATGGCAACACTTTCAAATAACATCTAAATTCACTAGACTGGCAAGGTAGTGCACACTTGTAGTCCTCTCTTCTCTGAGGGCTAAGGTGTGGGAATCAAAGTTTCAAGCCTAGCTTGGGCAACAAAACAAGCATTTATCTCAAATAATTATAATAAATAAATAAATTAATTAATTAATTAAAACAAAGATTTAAATCCAGATAACAGAGCTCTGACCTATCTTCATTGTCTACTGTATTTCAGAGAATAACTGAGTTTACCAGGCCCTCATCATTTTTAGGCACTAAAACCAAAAGCAATTAGTAAAAATAGGTGTTATTTGACTTACTTGTCCTTGATTTCAAACTGCCTTTTAAGATAACTTCCTTTCTCCTTTTCATTATGTGCCATTATCTAGGCAAGTTAATCATTTAACTTCATTTTATTTAGTTAATGTATATGATAAATCACAATACTTTCAATAAGAATCCCAACAAAACCTCCGCTTAGAAAAATTGAACTCTCATCTTGGGTTCCAGAAATACACTTTTAAATGTAATAATAAGAAAGATAAACTAAGGAAAATATAAGAAAAGCAGCTAAAAGACAAAAATGCATAAAGAAGGAATAATGTTAGACAAGTAAAAAGGAGGTGAGATGAGAGAGAAAGTAAAAATGGCCAAAAAGTTTTAATGTTAGAGAAAATCTAGCAACTCTCATTGTAGTAGAGTTCAGTTACATTAGGATTTATAAATATAACTAAACAATGTTAAATGGTAGATAAGATAGAGGCTGGTGTAGATTAAGCTATCAAAAATGTTAATTGGGCGTGGCACCTGTGACTCAAAGGAGTGGGGTGCTGGCCCCATATGCTGGAGGTGGTTCCGACCCAGCCCCAGCCAAAACACACACACACACACACACACACATACACACACACAAATGCACAAATGTTTATTGGAACGAATTTATGTTTATTCAAATAACACCTAAAAGTATATAATCACGCCAGATTGATAATGCCACCATTTGACTGTTAAGTGGATTAAAATGCAATTAACCCAACCCAGTACTTATAAATATTTATTTTTCTTATTGGTTACAAATACAGGAGAATCCCTGTAAGCTAACCACCCAAGGGAGTGTAACAAACAAGGGGTCAACATAAGGAACCAAGTCTGCTGTGCTGATACGTACATGTGGTGGATGTGTAATCTATGAAAAGCAGATCAACTAGACCAGGGGGGCCTCATAGGGCGGTGGTCAACTGTGGAATTTCTCCTGTATAGAATCATATGCTATATTGCAAAGTTCTTTTCTTTTCTCTCTCCTTTCCTTTCTCCCTCTTTCCTATCTTTCCTTTCCCTCCCTTCCCTTTCCACCACTCTCACTCTTTCTTTAGTTTTGTACACTGTCTTTTATTTTTCCCCATATAAGAGAAACATTGAATTCATAATGGGACCTAGAGAAATTGCTTCAGTTACTATCAGCAATGAAGAAGTAATTTACTGATATGCTTTTTAGAGTTGGCCTCTGTAGTGATGAACTTAAATTTAATTTCTATATTATAGAAAGAAAAGTCTAGATTTTGCTCTAGACACGTGGAATTCTGAATCATTCCCTGGGAATAGATTAGTGTTTTCTCTTGCTTCTTTATCATCCAGGTTTATCCCGAAGGAAATTGATCATGATTGGTCACTGCCACGCTTCATTTATCCGGCTGCGTGGTGGACGGAAGAGTGAAGTTCTGCCTGTAACATTTTGTAATCCACCAGCCTTACTCTTTGCTCTGGGTTTACACATGGAATAAATGTTTGTTTTCCTTTCTCTCAGGCAGTATATTTCATGAAAAATTCATTCCTTCCATCTCCCATCTCTATGTAACTCTTTGTGAGAAAGGTAGACAAAAGGAAGTGACCTTGAGTCTATCTGAATGACTAGTCTGGAGTGGCAGGCTTCTTAGAGGCTCCCGCATACAAATCTGCTTGCTGTCCTCTCCTGTGCTTCATTCATACCAATCAGGGCCTCCACACAGACCTCAGCCAGTGGCTCTTTTTGAAGTGGCTTGTGTTCAAAGTTGCTCAAAAGACTAGAGTAGAAAAATCTCAGTTTCTCATAATTATTGAGTGAAAGCCCTGAAATGAGCAAAGTATTGTTGTCCTTAAACATAAAATAAAATGTGATAAGCCAGGAAATTTAATGTTAGAACATTAATTGTTTATTGTCACTCTGTGTGTGACAATGATTATAATTATGAGTTCCAGAATCACTAACTCTGCCAAAGTTCAATAGAGGGACCAAATCCTACTTACAAAAATAATTACCAAAAGTCCGGCACAAATTTTATGTATGAATAAAAATAATAGATACAAAACATTATAAAATAATGTTAGTGTATACTCCTAGCATTTTGTGTGCCTTCCTGAGCACCTTTGTGTCACTGTCATAAAATATAAATGCTTATGATCATGCCAATTACTTTCCAAAGAATACATCAGCTTTGAGGAAAAATTGACTTAATTCCATTAGTCAAAAAATTATCAATGAGAAATTTTGGAGCCAGATATATTTAAGGAAATCCTTTGAAAACCTTGGAAGATTGTAGTCAGGTATCTGGGGAAGGCATTGGACATGATGATAAACTATAATTATTAAAATTAGTGGAGAAATACTTTTATTCAATATTATTCTTTCTCATGAAAGAATTTGAGACTGTGACAATTCTTAACCTGAAATAACTATTTCTAACGCCCCCCCCCAGGATTTTCTTTATCTTTATTTCAAAACATGAAAACAGCAGAGATTTCACTTTGTTTCAGTTTTCTTATTGTAATATTATAGTGTAAAACTAGAATTATCATTAATGTGTTTTTCCAGCTGCCAAAAGAGCTACACCTGTGGACTGCCTGGTATGGCTCTCAGAAAATGAGATGCCCCTGATCTTTCATTTAACACATATTAGTTATAAACTTCAAGAAATATGTTTTGTGCTACTAAGATCCTTTGTGACTTGCATATGAGTAAAAATAGAGGGATTTAACTGTCACTTTTTTGATCGAGCATAAATCCAAGTACCTTACCATCATGGTTCATAGGGCCCGTTACAACCTCCCATTAGTTGACCTACCCTGCCTGTTCTATTTCCAGACTCATTTCACACTTGTAAGCTGGTGATGCAAAGTTCTCAAAGGGTGTTATTTTTACTCTGACCGAAATAGTTGTACATTCTTCTTCTCTTAACAGAAGGGCCCTTCAGTCTCAACTTGGGCTCCAATTCTTTAGAGATCTCTTCCTAAGTCACCATGTCTAGCCTTTAATTTTTTTTTTTAATTTCAGATTAATACGAGGGTATAAATGTTTAGGTTCCACTGTTTTCAATTCTAAAGTCAAGTTCAAGTTGAGCTCTTTACTCAAGGCTTGTCTAGCTTTTTCTCCCTTATTTTGGTTCCCTTGGCCTCCGGCACCTAAATCATAGTTGCTCTTCCTTTTCACCACTACTGGAATATTTAATTGCATTTTTTTTTTATCACCAATGAGATATGCATTCCCTGCATACAGTAACTGTGACTTGTTCATCATTTACTCAAACAGTTAACATACTCTAGTTTATTTTCCATGATCTGGTTTCACCCAGGCCTGTCTGCATGACTTCCTCTTCTTATTACACTCTATTTTAATCATCACATAAGCAAGCTCACCTCTCTTCAAGTCATCCACATTCTCTTTGTTCCCCTTCAAGCCCCCTGCTGAGTTTATTGCATTACCTCACTTTTTTATACTTCCTGACATCTTCATAATCCTAATTTGTCAATGAATAGTATTGATTAGGAACGCCAAAACAAACAAAATAAAGTAATAGAACTGTGACATGTCAGAAGGGAACTTCCAATTCTTACATTGAAAAACAGAATCTAGAAACCAAAAAGAGAAAGTACAAAATGTAATTAAATTAAAATAATGAGAGTCACACTCTTTACCAAGCATTTTGACATCTGATATCAGACAATTATGTGAAATACATAAATTTCATAGATAAGGCACCAAAGCCCTAGTGAGGCAAACTAATCCATCCCCAGAGTTGTGATTTGAACACTAATCAGTATCTCTGAGAGTCCTTACTGTTTCCATGAAGAATCACGGAGCCAGAGAACCGTTTTTGTAAATGAAAGTGGAGAGGGTTTGTAAATTAAATTAGAAGCTATGTTATTAAGCATGTATAGCTGATAAGTGAAACCAGCATACCTGATTATTCTGTGGAAGACATCAATGATAAAAAAGAGAATGGTTTGATAAAAGTAGTAAGACTGGGTGATGCTCTACTTTTTGCACATAAAGATAAAAGGCTGGATGTAGATGGAAATAAAACTTAAAGGAAATCATAAAGGTGGGAGGAGGAAGGGTGAAATCACACCTAACTGGTACAAAGAACACTATCTGGGTGATGGGACACTTCTAACCCTGACTCAAGCAGTACAAAACTATGTACCTCTATGATATTCTGAAATAAAAAAAAAGAGGAAATTTGGCTAACTTAAAAAAAATTGGAAAAGTTTTGAAACATAATCATAGGTCATTAGAAATCCTATAGACAGAAAGTGCTTTTTAAATTTTGCTTCACTCACATATCACAAACTTCTTTGGACGTAGGTTTTTGTTTAACTAGTCCCACTCTTTCTCTCCCTCTCTCTCTCAGTCTCTCACTTTTTAACATATCAGCATCCCATAAAATTTACGATGAGAAGTACTGTATGGACTTGGTGCCTGTGGCTCAAGTGGCTAAGGCGCCAGCCATATACACCTAAGGTGGCGGGTTTGAATCCAGCCTGGGCCTGCCAAACAACAATGATGGCTGCAACCAAAAAATAGCCGGGTGTTGTGCCTGTAGACCCAGCTGCTCAGGAGGCTGAGGCAGGGAATGGCTTGAGCCCAAGAGTTTGAGGTTGCTGTGAGCTGTGATGTCATAGCACTCTACCAAGAGTGACAAAGTGAGACTCTGTCTCCCCCCCCTCCCAAAAAAATACCAGCAATACCTCAAGAGTCCTCAGTAAAGTTTTCCAGAGACCTGGTGAGAATCTGTAGGCAGGAGCCACTTAGCGGCATAGTTGATGCCTTCTGACTCTGTCCTGGAGTAGCCAGGGTTGACTTCTGTGGAGGGGGAAGTGCCTCCTGTTTCCCCCAGGAGTCAGGAAGAGGAAGGTCGGGATGCATGGTGATCTCTGGACGTGCCAAGCCCCCCTGTGGGTCACCTACCCCACTCCCTGGTTGGTGCGAGCAAGGCTTCCCAGCTAGGGGGACGCAGCTTAGAGGGCAGGTGCTTGAGAGGGTGGAAGACCCAGTGGAGGAAGGCCCCTGGCTGTAGGAGGTGCTGCAGAGCCCCACGCCCTACAGACTTGTGAGGGCAGGTGTGGCCCATCCTTGTCCACACTGGATAGCAATTCTAAAGTCATCTTTTTCCACTAGACTTTCCTGCTTGGTAGCTCTGTAACATGGTAGCATGGGGACATTGGGGAATACCACAGTGGTTTCCAAAATAGTAGGGACAAGTCCTCATTGTGCATTTACCCTGACTAGGCACTCTGTGTGGGTGTGACACTTACTCCCTCTAACGTTCTGCAGGGAATTGTTACGATCCCATTTCTTGGATGAGGAAATTGAGACTTTGGAGAAGTCACGAGCCCATTGTTCTGAAATCATCAGATAATAGAGCTGGGGGTTGGACCCAGGGCCTCATTCCTAGCCACACTGCTGCTTTGACAAACTTGTGAGTGACTTTGAGAGATGAGGACCTTGGGGGGAAAATGTGTGTTGAAAGAACTGGATCATTTCAGTGGAAACCTGTAAATGTGTGTCTTTAAAAAAAAAAAAAAAGGCAGTGACAGTTTGCTTTCCAGTGAGATGAATGCAGATAAACCTATTTTGACTGTTAACTTATTTTGTTGCTTAAAAGCCAGTGACATGTAGCATTGAATTTATTTTTCTTCACAACGTTTAAGTGTTTGCCACTTTTTGAGTGACGTGTGTGAATTTGGGAATTGCCTGTACTTTGGGAAGGGAGACCGCTACTTGTACTTAAGGGTTTTTTTGCCTTAAGAGGACTTGTGGGAAGGTTTGGTCTGGCACGGGCTGTGGCTGAGAAGTGGCTGGAGAGCCACCGTGGGTACCTGTGTCTGAAGATGTTGTTGGAGCAGGCGCTCTCTCTGAAGTTGGGGTCACAGTGGAGCGCCGATCGCAGGAGTCTTTGTGACTGGAAGCCTAAATATTTATTCTGTTCTGTCCCTAATGAAAACAAATTGTCAACAGTTGTTCAGTAACTGACTAAATTAAAATCTGTAATTAGTCAATTAGATTAAAGAGTTGGCACAACCTGATTGTATCATGCTGGTTAGGTTATTAAGAGAAAGGGTGTGATTTTTAATTACTGAATGCTAATTTTGACAGTTTCAAATAGAAACAGACGTGTTTTTTCCCCCCTTTCCCTAATTCTGAATGGTTTGGAAAGTAAAGACATTCAATGTGTAAATTATGTTTTTTTGAAGGAAAATAATCCGAGAAGGCCCTTCTGTAGAGTAGGAGGGATTTCAGCAGCGAGTCCACGTTGGATTTAGTTGAAAGGGTTAGTTGGAAATCCTTCCTTTCTTGAAGGAAGCATGGCTTAGCATTTGGCAGCTTTGTTTTTGCTGTAAATAAGAGGCTGGATCTCAACTCTAAGTAGTGGAGTCATTGAGTTCTTTTTTAGGGTCTCCCCCATCCTCTCACCTTCAAGGGTTTATCTGGCTAACACCCTGGAAATGGTCAGAAATGGCAGACAGAGCCCAGGGAGGAAACTGCTGAGAACGAAGCCTGGTGGGTTCTCGGAGACACCAGCATGTGTGAATAACGTACAACTTGGCATAAAGCATTTTCTCGTATGCTGGGTGTCCCATTGAGAGGGACAGATGGAATGAAAGTTCACACTTGATGGAATCTGGGTGAGGAAGGTAGTGAACTGGGGAGTGAGGTGCCCAGGTGTGGAGGGTTGGGGCGAATGGGCAGGGGTGGGTGCTGACAGGCAGGAAAGACTGACTCCCCTTTAAGGGAATGGTTGGGTGTGACGGCAGAGAGGCCTTTCACTTGGGAGGAAGACGTGATCTGAAAGCAGGGCCAATTTATGGCTTCAGAGGTATAGAAGACCAGTGGTGAATATAGGAAGAATGGCGTAGTAGGTCAGCTTGAAAATATAGCAGCCCCCCCCATTTCTTTTTTCTTGGGGGATTCTATGTCATTGCTCCCCACAGACACTGAAATGTGGGACATAGGCAGCCCTGGAACTTGGGGTGAGAAGAAGTGAGCTGCTTTCAGCCAAGGACCCCAACATAGCCCTGATCCTTGTCTTCTCCAGCTCCTGGAGTTCACAGTGTGGATGGTACAGTTCGGGAAGGTATAAGGTGCTGTGCACATGCATCGTTATTTGGAGAACCTCAACAAACTCTGGGGGAAGCTCAGGGGCCACCCAGCCCTCACTTCTAACACAAAGTCCTGTGGACCTTTTCATTCTACTCCTTTCACTTATGTTTCTAAATATGTCCGAGGATAAGGGACATATCTCCCCCTCTTCTGGTGGGGAGCAGGAGGTTGAAGCTCTAACCCCAGGTCTCCAAGTACACATAGAACAGTCCTCCTGTCTTAGGGAAAGGTGTCCTAATACCTGCACCTCTTGAACTCCACTGAACTGCACCGTCAGTGTTGACCCATAGGCTCTGCTTTCTGGTTTCCTCGTGGGCTGTGTCTTCCATGATGCTTATTGAAGTGTCACTTAAAATAGTTTTTGCCGGCCACGTACATGCAGGCTGGTGGGTTTGAACCCAGTCTGGGCCAGCTAGACAACAATGATAACTGCAACAAAAAATAGCTAGGTGTTGTGGTGGGTGCCTGCAGTCCCAGCTACTTGGGAGGCTGAGGCTAAAGAATTATTTAAGCCCAGGAGTTTGAGGTTGCTGTGAGCTGTGATGCCACGGCACTCTATCAAGGGCGACATAGTGAGACTCTGTCTCAAAAAACAAAAAAGTCTTTGCCTTTCAAGATTCAATATTTAAAGCTGTTGATGATCCAGGATGAGTCATTTTTCTTTGAAAAAGGAAGCAACTTTGCTTTTTGTGTCTGATAGATACGGGGTGATGGGGAGCCAAGGTGCAAAGAACAAGGGCGTTTGAAGGTCAGCAGCCTGCGTCCTAATCTTCACTAAGGCCTTTATTCACAGTGTTACCTGTGGCAGGTGCTTAACTTCAGAGCCTCCGTGTCCCCATCTGTAAAATGGGGATTACACTCAACTGTTCCGAGATAATGATGCAGAACAACTTAGAAGCGATCTAGTAAACAGTTTTGGAATGGAAGAACAAGAGGCTGACAAGTAGCCAGTGTTCTTGGGGAAGGTATCCCTGCTTAGGGAGGTATCCTGGGACATATTTAGAAACATAAATACGTGAGGAGTAGAATGAGAAGCAGGAAGTATTTACGAGTGGTGGATTGATGTATCTTCTGAATTTGGAATTCCTCTTTCAGACTCAAGATCCACAGTCGAGGTTAAAGAAACCCATAAGAGATGGTGTGTGTGTGGGTGTGTGCGCGTACGTTTGGGTATGTTTGGGGCCCAGGGGGTAGTGGCTAATACAAGAAAGGAAGTGATGGTGCTGGGAGAGAGCTTATTTTAAAAGCTTCCCGGCTGATAGATTTGTAGCCCTGGGTAAATAGGGAAGCTTGTAAAACTTGATTCATTTTCTTCCTGAAGTCTGTTTTTGGTGGGGAGTAGGGGTAAGGACAGAGTCAGCCCAAGGAGCCGAGTGCTTTTAGGTTTGAAGTGTTCATGTGTCCTCAGTATATGCCACGTCCTTCAGAAGAGCAGGCAAGCATCTCATTCTGCGCCCTGCCCTCTGCCCCCAGACAAACCTTCCCTTCCTGAGTGCCGCTGCCCTGTTCCACCCCAGGAAGGAGTACCCGTCACCTGTCCCTGGGGCTGTGCTCTGGCCTCATGTAGGGACAAGCAAGGATTTCTACTCTGGGGATGGCTTCCTACTTCCTTCCTGGCCTGCAGTTTACTCTTTTTCTTTTGGTTAGTAACATGTCCTTCCCTGTCCCTGCCCCACCATGCTCTAGAGACATGGACAGGCAGCTGGGTGACCACAGGCCAGTGAGGAGAATAGGGTGTGTCCTAAACTGGAGGCCTATGTGAGCTGTTCAGGTATTAGAAGCCACTGCTTCCTGGGCATGGTGGCTCATTCCTGTAATCCCAATACTCTGGGAGGCCAACGTGGGTGGATCACCTGAGCTCAGGAGTTCAAGACCAGCCTGAGCAAGAGTGAGTCCCCTGACCCCCAGTCTATAAAAATAACCAGGCATAGTGGTGGCCTCTTATTGTCCCAGCTACTTGGGAGGCTGAGGCAAGTGGTCACTTGGCTCAAGAGTTTGAGGTTGCTGTGAGCTATGATGCTACGGCACTCTACCCAGGGTTACAGGGTGAGACTCTGTCTCAAAAAAAACCCAACAAAAAACCACTGTTTGGGGAAAACCACTGCAGAAATGGAAAGGTGATGTGGTCAGTAGACAGGGCAGCAGAGACAGGCAAGAAGATGGTGGACCTCACATGTTGGGGAAAATGTTTGGGGGATTTTGGAGATGGTTTCATGTTTTGAAAATAAAAATTATGGCTGCATGGTTTTGTTGTTGGAGTGAAATGTGAACCCTAAGACTGCTGGGGTTAAGGAAGGGGAAGGGTCCTACTGCCTGCCTCAGGGCCTTTGCACAGGCTCTGGCTTGGAACACTTAACTCCGTCCTCTCCCCCTTGGAAAGCCATATTCATTTTTCCTGCCTCAGTGTAGACCTCACTTAATTCTAAGAAACTTTTCATAATCATTTTTAAGTCTCTGGGGACAGGGCCCGTGGTGAGTCTTACACACTCAGGGACTGACACCTGATGGATACGTGACTTATGTTTGTTGACCGAGAGTGATCAGGAAGTGTCAGGAGGCTGCCCACTTCCCAGGTCCCCATCTGTGTGGAGTTAGTGTATGTAAATAACTTTCCGCAGTTGTGATACCCTCAGAACAAGGCCAAGTTTGGCTTGGTGTCTTTCTTTGCTAAAGTAGGTCTTTGACACATTGATGGAGCTTCAGACTGAAGCATCCTCAAGGATGTGTGGGGAAAATGCTCAGTGTTCAGTTAATCCAGTCTTTCGCCAACTTCTGGGCCCCTCAGGCTGGAAGCGATCATTCTTCTGCCCAGTTTTTGCTTTTCTTAGAGGGAACTGAGGGGTGGGCGGGCAGGGACATGGTCTGGAACCCTGGACATCATCTCTCAGCCTGTGTCTCAGTAGGGGGTTAACCTGGGATGATGGAAAATAGTTCTGACTTACCTAATTCTCCCACAGTCCTAGTAGAAATATTTTATGATTTGACCTCCATCAGGCCATACATGTCTACGGCTGACCTTTGCATTATCTGAGAAGACTTGTGTTTGCTTACCAGGACAAACAAGATTCCAGTGGGGCTGGCTCAGGGCTTGGGGCTGTGGTCTTTGTGTGTAGCTTCTAATTGTGAGTGGCTCTTATCTTGTCTTCAGGGAGAGTCCAGCCACACCCTAGCGAAGGGGCATCTTTATTTGTAATCGACAGTTCAGGCTTTTCCAAGGGCCTGAAATGCTTACTCCCCTTGAACAACCACTTAGTATTAAGACTATCCTAATAGAATCAGTTCTTGAGGACAGTTTATCCAAAAATCTACCCCTGGGTCATTGAAGATACTTGTTTTTCTCAGATATTCATCTGGGCCGTTCAGTTTTTCATTCATCAAGTATTTGGTGCCTGTTGCTACAGAAGGAGGGACGCTGTCACATCTTCTGCCCTCATAGAGCTTATAGACTCTTCCCTTTTATTTGGAGTTTATCCTGCTGGTTCAGGTTGGTTGAGTCCCCAGGAAAGAACAGGAATGCTTCCCAGACCGAGAGCATCAGCAAAGTTATCCTGGGCCTGCCCGCCACCCTGCCTCTGCCACCTGCCTAACTCAGTGAGTTTGGGACTCGGTAAGGCCGTGGGGGTTATACCATTGTGGTTCCGGGCTGCCGTTCAAGTGCCTCAACCAGGTATGGGTGGGAGTTTGGAGAAAGTGATTGCCCCTTTGAGTGATAACACTTCTCCAAGGCGGTTGAAACAAAAATGTCCTTATAAGGCTGTTACTCTAGCAAAATTTGAAACAAATTGGTTATTGGAAACACATCCACAGGAACATAAAGGAATAAAGGATACACAGGTTTTAAAGAAGGTTTCAGGGACTGCCATCCTCTCAGACTTGACTTAATTTTTCTACGCTTACCAAATATACTCCCCCAGAGGTGGGAATTGGGCATTGCCACCCCACTGTTGCCACCTCTGAGGCTCAGGTGCCGGCCACAGCCCCACCCTTTCCGGTGAGTCAGCGAGTTTGTCTGGAATATCCCTCCCTGGGTGAGGGCCTCTGTGGGCCACAGCTTCTCAGGAAGCTGGTGCTGGCCCTGTCCAGAGCTGCCTCACAGACTTGAGATACAGATGGCTTCTTCCCCCCTCCCGTTTTCTTTCTGAAAATGTTTTTAACTCAGAGCATGTATGGGCACTTCGTTCCTTTCTCGAGGACAGAAACCGTCACTGCACGTGGCAGAGAGACGGGTTCTATCCAAAGCCGGTTGTGGCCTGATCCTTGGTTTAATTATTTGGCAGGCCAGTTGCTGGGGCCCTGTCCAGGGTGTAATCAAGCATTTGGGCCTGGGGGTGAGGAGGAACCCTGGGGAGGGAGGAGGGGGGTGGTGTGATTCTCCCTCCAGGCACAGCGAGTGTCACTCCCCTTTGAAAGGGTAGTCTCTGCTGCTCTGGGGGTGTTGGGGGCCTGGGGGAGGTGTGGCCATCACCAGCTTGGCAGCTGCTCAGACCAGACCCCTCAGGGAAGAGGAGCCTGGAGCAGTGGGTCCTACCCCTGTGGTCCCAGTTATGAGACCAGGAGCGCCCTATTCCCAACCCCAACAAATGAGTGGGCCCCCAGACCTGGGCACAGAGCTCTCAGTCTCAAGTGTTAGAACAGCAGGCAGGAGGGACATGAATGCCTTGTGAGCAGGGCTCTGACAGGGGTGGCAGGGGTTGCTGTGTCCCTGGCGATTATAGGGGCTCCGTCATTTGGGCAGTCTGTGGACCGGTCACCACTCACTCATTCTTGCTTTCTCTCACAGTCCCTGCCGCGGATGACAGCCAGCTTCTGGCCTCACCCCTAAACCAACCCTTTCTTGGCTTGGTCCTGGTGGTGGGTGCCAGGTCTGCTTTGTTAATGGAGAATGTGATGGGATCATGTCTCTTTCTTAACCAAAATCACAATCAGACCAAAATCAAAACAAGACAAATGGAGAGCCTCAGTGAAGACCTCCCCAAGGGCTCCCCTGCTGCAGCCCAGGGGCCTGGCCGCCTGTACCTGCATTTTAGATTGTGCTGCTGTCTTTATGGCAACTGCAGGGGCACTGTGCTCCGGCCTTCAGTATAGGTTAATCATCACAGCCTCTGGGTGAGGCTGGCAGTGCTCTTAAGGAAAGAAAAACTAAACAAAAAGGTCTACTCAGGTGGGATTTTAGAGGCTGCCGAGGGTCCCTGGGGTGGCCATGGTGTGTGTTGGGGTGAAAGGCCCCCTGCAGACTGGGAAACCTGCGTCTCACTCCTGGGTAGCAAGCCACACGTCTGTCACTGGCTGACACTTTTGAAGGTTTTTCTTTTCTACAAATAAATAATGCTTTGTCTCTCTTCAGGGTGGCAGATCGGGGCTGGAGGGAAGCAGCTGATCAAAGGCAGCCTCAGCCCTGCTGACTGTGAGCAGTGGGCTGGGGAGGGGACCTGGCTGGGCAGGAGGGGGCCTGGGAGGGCCTACGAGGGGAGTGGCTAGCCCGAGGTGGGGAGACGTGTGGGAACACCTGGAACCACCCTTGCCATGTGTGCTGGGCTCAGTTCTAGCCCAGGGAAGTGTGAGTGAAACAGGCTCAAGCCGAGTTCCTTCCTCAGAGGAGAAAGGGCTCCCTTTTCCTGTCCCTTTGTCTCTTGTCCCCTTTGTCCCAGCCTCCAGCTCTGTGGCCTCCCCTCCCCCAGTGGTTCCTTCCTTTGTGCCTGCAGGCCAGTCACCAGCAAAACTTAACTCAGCCCAAGGCCCTGCTCCCCTCCAAACAGCAGTAGCTGTTAGGGCCACGGACTGAAAGGAACCCAAGGATGGCCCCAGCCCCTCAAAGGTGGTGGTTAGTTTTGAGGTGTGGTGCTGGCTGTTGGCAGCCTCATCAGAGAGCAGCGGGGGTGGGGTGGGGGCTTGCTGCTTGAGCCAGAGGGGTCTAGGGCTGCAGCCAAGGCCGGGGAAACCTGAATGTGGTTCTTGGGCCCTTTTGGGACTTTGTGTAATGGCCCAGAAATACAGACATGCTGAAGTCTTAACAGAGCTCAACCAGACTTCTGCGTAGTGAAGCACCCACATTTGTTAGAAGATTGTCTTAATCCTCGTTAAGTGAGGATTCTTTGGGGAAGAAAAACAGAGTTGGGGGAAATAACGTCTATGAACATAAGATGCTCAGAATACGGAAAAGTTGGGCTTGATTTAGTTTATTTGTGACACAGATGGGAACTTGTGTCTGTTTCTAACCTGGTGGCCTGAGGTCTGAGGGCATCTGGTTGCTGGGGTTGTGTGGCCAGGCTCGTCGGGCTACAGTGGCAAAGCCCCAGGCCTGTTGAGGTCTGAGGTTCGGTAGAAACGAACCTGGTTTCATGTTGGGTAGGGCAGAACTGTGGTGTGGCTTCATGGTTGCCAGAAGTATTTCTCACAACTTTAAAATATTTACTGATGGTCAGGTGCGGTGGTTCACGCCTGTAATCTTAGCACTCTGGGGAGGCCGAGGTGGGTGAATTGCTTGAGCTCAGAAGTTCCAGACCCGCCTGAGCAAGAGTGAGATCCCATTTCTACTAAAACTAGAAAAACCGAGCTGGATGTTATGACGGGAGACAGTCATCTCACCTACGTGGGGGGCTAAGGCAGAAGAATTGCTGCAGCCCAGGCGTTTGAGGTTGCTGTGAGCTGTGATGGCACTATGGCACTCCATCTCCACAAAAGAAATTATTAACTATACATGTTTAAAATGACATATTATAGAATATGTAAATTTGGAAATACTACGCCCTCAACTTACATAAACAATTTTATTCTTACATGGTAAAGAAGATAATGTGTAAATTTAGAAATAATTATGTTCCACCCTCAACTTATCTAAGAAATTTTATTCTAGTTCTTTGTATGCACTTTTGATATCATCTTAAATGCTTTTACCAAACCCACTGGTTGTCTGCTAACCTCCCTTTCTAGGATAAATGACCAACACCCGTCTAAGTTATTTGTTATTTCTCAATTTTCTGTATGATCCTAGCTCTAGGACTTTTGTCCCTAGCCACAGGAGCCCATTATAATATTAAGATAGTGGCTTTGTGCAGACTAGATAGCTCTTGTTGGAAATACCACAGCAGGTGCTGATGCTGGAGAGCTGTGGGACACCGTAAGTGTCCTGAGTCTGGCATCCTACCTCTTGTTACCTGGGTGACCCTGATCTTCGTCCAGCCTCAATATCCCCATCTGTAAGAAGCAGTTGACAATAGTGCCTAAGACTCACTTCTCAGGATTAGTATGTAAAGAATTCAGAACAGTGACCTGTATAGCCTGTATACAGTTAAACACTCAGCACCTTCTCACTTGGAGGAGGTTGGGTTGGCTGGAGCACTCCTGCCCTTCTGGTTTCTGGAGTAGCCTTGATGGCCTATGAGGCAAAGCCTGGAGGCAGACCTTGGGGTGAATGCTAGGACCAGGGTGGGTTTTAGCTTTGGGTTTGGGGAATGGGGAAGCCATTAGGGGAAAGGTGAGATGTAATGGGATGAGAGGAGGCCCCGTGGCCCACCCTCGGGCATTCCCAGGGTGGAATGTTTAGACTCCCTGTTTTGGAGATGGTTCCTCTAGAAGGTCAGAGGAGACTTTGCCACTTCTGAGGAAAATACTCCTGAAAACCATTTAGGTTTTGCCTGTTAATGATTTTTATTTTAAAGCTAGCAAAAGGTTAAGTAGGGTTATGATAGAGGTGCCAGGTTCTCTGTGTGTGTGTCATTGTCATGGTCATGTTGGCCACAGGGTGACAGGTGACACTCCTCTTCGGGGGTGGGGGGTGGGGAGGTGGAATCTCCTGGGATGGGCAGTGGCAGGGTGTGTGTCGGGATGTTCAGATTGAGGGACCGATTTGCATTGCCTTTTGTAAATAAGTGCTGCTTTGAATATCCACCTTTGATGCGCCCCTGGTGGAGGAGCTGAGATTCCCAATTTAGATGTTTGATGTAATTTGAAACTGAAAGGATCAAAAGTATATCTCATGAAAAAGAAGAAGAGTGAAGGGGGACCAGAGCCCCTGCCTGGAAATTGTCACCTGGCTGAGATCATCCGTGTGGTTTGTGGGAGCCCAAGCCAGGCGCACATTGAAGGCGCTGCCGCAGAGCCAGGGTTTTCCTTCAGATGATTGAATTTCATTGAGAGAATTAGCAAAGTGAACTCCAAACACAGTCTGCCCAGTTGCTTTGTGAAGCTGTAAGTGCTGTGTCCACCTTCTGGTTATGGACTCCGCAGCTTGAGTCACCAGCATGAGCCGCGTAGTGCGTTGACAGGCTGGCACTGCTGGCAGTGGTAAGATCAGGGTAAAATGCACAAAAGTGGAATTGTGTGGAGTAAAGAACTTGAGGAAGAGGAGGTGGGGGCAAAGGGCCAGGTTTTCTTTCTGAATGGGTGAGGCGTGGGGGCCTCTGCAGCTGTGAGGGGGTGCTGGGGAGACTCTGAGATCAGGGAGGGGGAAGGGGTCTAGGAGGGGCTGGCCAGGCAGGGCTTGGGGGAGAGGTCTCTATTTGCATAACTGTTTGTTGCTCCTGGGGATTGTGGGGGAAGGGCCAGCTCCCTGGCTCTGTTTTCCCCTTCCCTGCCCCTTCCCCTTGTGCTCTTTGCATCCCTCTCCCTCCCTCCCCTCCCTGGTCCTTGCCTCTCTCCTTCCCTTTCTGGCCCTGAGCCTGGTCAGGCCTCCTTGTGGCTCCTAGTCAGCTGGTGGCACTGGGCTGGCCTTGCTCTCGCTTCCCTGCAGGCTGGGCCCTGGTGGCAAGAGGGCCACCGCAGCCTCCTGCAGTGTCAAGATAAAGCCCACAGGAACACTCTGGCTGTGTGACTCTCTAAAAGCCAGTGCTTCATAAAGAGCGGTCTCTGTGTGAGCTCCCGTGTGCTCCTTGTCTCTTCTAGACACCAGGGGCTTCCAGAGGGAGACTATGGCTGGAGGTCCCCTGGGCTCACGACTGGACAATTTTGAGGAATCACCTGAGGAGTCATAGGCAGCTGCTAGAAATGTGGCTGGTGCCCCATGGCTGTACCAGCCAGGTCTCAGAGTGGGACAGAGGCAGAGGTCCCTGGGGACTGGCCTGGGGCAAGAATCAGAGCTTACTCACTGCTGCAGACCCCAGTCTGGGGATGTGTGCATGCAGGGTGTGACCCCAGGTGGGAAGAAAGATAACCTGAGTGGTTTGTCATCTACCTGTGGGGTTTTCTGTCTGATCCTCAGTTTCCTCTTCAGTAAAGTGGTGCCAGCAGTCCACCGCTGTCAGGCCTTCTCTGATTGTTACTCCTGCCCTACTGGGAGGTGAGCCTTCAAGGCACTGATCAGCAGGGCCTGCCCAGCACCTGGAAACACAGAGACAGCTTTTCTGGAGAAGGAGAGTGTCAGCCCAGAGTCCTTGCTGAGAGCCTCTGTTGCTGTGCTGTCCAGCTTGCCACAAGTCAAGGTTATGGGTTGGGAGTTGGGAGGGAAGATCCTCCCAAGGGGCGGGGTGCCATGCTGCTGCTCCTGTTGCCAGCCCCTGGGGTGCTCTCTTCCCCTCCCCATCTCTGGTCCTGGCTGAGTATGCTCAGGTTATGGGCTTTTTTTTTTTTTATAAAAGGAGGACTAAAAAGTGTTTCTGAGCAAGTTCATGCCCTGCTGGTCAGTGAGGAGCATAGGTTGGGTTGAGTAGGGTCAGTCTGCAACTGCTGCTGAGTTCCGTGGGGGCCAGGGCTGAGGGCTGAGTATTCTCTGTAGGTCCCCTGGGCATAGTGTGGGTTTGCTTGGCATTCTGTCCCTTGCCAGGTGGGGCTGGGGACATAGGGAGAGGGAGAGCAAGATGGGGAATGCTTATACCATGGGGTACAAGCTTCATTGAGTGCCTACTTCTGAGCCTCAGCCTCTTCATCTGTGAAATGGGGACAGTGTAACCATCCATCTTAGGATGGTTGTGGGTGGCTTGTAAATAATTTTCACTCTGGAAAGCATTCAATGCTTTCATTATCGATAATCTCAGAAAGTTTTGGCCACATCAAGAACTGGTGGGTGGAAACGGGCTGGGCCAGCAGTGCCTGCAGAGAATGGTGATGCCCTTTCATGGCTTGCTGGAAGAATTAGTGACAAAGGTCATGTGGGGTGACATGACACAGGTCATGTGTGGGCTTTCCCAGGGTGTGTGTTCAGAGGAGCCATCTCCCTGGAGTCTGTTCCTTGTGAGTAGCCATAGGAATGCTTCAGGCCTCCGTCTACCCAGCTGCCTTGTTCCTGGGCCTCCGACACATGGTGGCTTGCTCATTGCCGTTTCCTTCTGTGCACCTGTGTCTCACCAGCCCGGTCCTTGACATCTCCCAAGAAAGCTTCTCAGACTGCTTTGCCTCTCTCAAGACAGGCTCCATCCCAAGCCCATTCGACGTCACCTCTTCCTGTAATCTCTGTATAGCTCTATGAGGAGGTGGCAGTAACAGCCCGCCTTTCCCCTCCAGCAGGTGTTGAAGGGTGAAAACCACAGTGGCTGTGGCTCCAGAGGTCCAGAAGCACACAGGCAGGAACAGTCAGAACTTGAGTAACCCAGGGTCAGGCCAGGGTGCTCAGCTGGGACCCCTGTCTGTGCAGCCCCTAGGTGTGAGTAGGGAGTTGGAGGGCCACAGCAGTGGGGGCACAGAGCAGGGTGGGTGGTGTTCAGCTGGGCTGGGGAGCTTAGCGGCCTGCCTATTTTTTTTTTTAAGACAACCCTTTAGTGACATGTCCAAATCTATCCAGGCCCCCCTGCCCAGATTGGCTGGATTCTCTTAACCCTTCTCAGCCCTATAACTAGGATCATGTAGGAAGTAAGTCCCAGGCAGGGAAGAGACCACCCTGAGGGGCCCCCAGAGGCTGTTGAAAACTTCCCTTCAGCCCAGTGGTGGGCTGGTAGGTCTTCACCTTGCTCCTAAGGCGGTTGCCATTAGCAACCAACTTCCCTGTAGGTTCTGGGGGCTCCCGGAGGGGAAGAGGGAAAAAGGTGGGAGCATGGCTGTCAGTTAGGTGGCAGCTGAGTGTCCATGGCAGCGGGTTGGTGCTGGTGACATTAAGAGGGCACGCCAGAACCACAGGTGCCTAGGTCTGTTGGTCTGTTATCAGTTGTCCCCAATCATGGGGAAATTCCATGTAGGGACATCTCCCTCTCCACCCAAATAGAAAAGGAAGGGAAAGCGTAGAAAGAGAGGATGTCTAGGCAGTATGATCTAGGGGAGCCAGTTAGACGTTGCTCTGGTCCCAGCCCAGCTGCTCTGGACCCAGGTAGGCTTTGAGGCCTTGGGTATTGCCTGGTCCTTTGGGCTCAGTTTACACATTCATAGAAGAGGGGTCAGGGGACAGAGCTATAATAGTTATACAGGTACGTGATGCTCAGCACCCCTCAGGAAAGGGTGGCTGGTGAAGCACAGTTGGATCCCTGTGGACATGTGGTTCCTGTTACCAGGTGTTACCTGGGTCCTGCCAGAGAGATTCGAGGCATGCAAAGCTGAGCTGAGCGGGAATTGTGTAGATTGTTGTCTGGAAGGGCAGATAGACTAATTAATAAGGCAGGTGATGGTCAGTGTCAGGAGGGAGCCCAGAGAGGGGAGTTGCTGCCAGGGTCTGGGAGGGCTTCCTGGAGAGGGTGCTACAGCTGGGCCTCCAAGGAGTGCAGAAGAGGAAGTGGAGGGGCAAGGGCATCCCAGGCAGGTGCAGGTCCTTGGCTTTGGAGGATGGTGGCCAGTGACCATCAGCACTGGCTGTTGCTATTGGGCTCCTGGTCTGTGCTAGCTCCTATTTAAGTGCTACATATGAAATAGTTTAATGCTCATAACTAACCAACCTCATGGGGCAAGTGTTATCCTGTTTTACAGTTGGACAACTGAGCTGCAGGGAAGTGAAACAGTTTGTCCAGGCTTAAACACAGCACGGTGGACCCAGTCTGCAAACCCTGAAAGTTGGGTTCCTGAGACCGCACTCATGTTGTCTGTCATGCCCCACGGGAGCCCAGGTCTGGTTGTTGAGAGGTGCTTATTAATCTAGTGCCAGGGTCCTCAAACTTTTTAAACAGGGGGCCAGTTCACTGTCCCTCAGACCTTGGAGGGCCGGACTGCGGGTCCTAGGACAAGTCAGCTGCTAAGCAGGATAGGCAGTGGCAGCAAAAACACCCGGTGGCTCGGATAGATGTCCTAGGCAGGCTGCATGAGGCCCACGGGCTGTAGTTTAAGAACGCCTGATCTAGTGGGCTGGGAGAGTCGATGAGTTGCTCTGTCTCAGTTTCCTTATCTATAAAGTGATATAATCCATGTCTATGAAACCAGGTGAGGTTTTTGGGTGAAATTTGCTCTTTGCGGTGTGCTCATGAGTGTTGAGTGGTGTCGGAAGCTGTCATTCCCCCAGTTCCTTTGCCAGGTGGTGGTTGCAGGGTAGAAAGGCATTCGTTCTTATGTGTCCCCTCCTACTGTCCCTGCCTGTCTTTGTTTTAGAGGCCAGGAGCCTGTCGGACTTTGGCAGGATTAGATAAAACGTGGGCAGAGTGCCCGGCGTAGCGCTGGCACGTGCACGGCCCCTGTAAACAGTAGGCATTTTCATTCCTGTGTCTCACCTCCTGATATTAGTAATTATTATTGATGGTCCTCTCATCAATCCTGCAGGGTGATTTTAGCTTCACTTCACAGAAGAGGAGATAGCTTGGGGGTGGATAGTGGATGGATATTGCTTCCAAAGTCACAATAATTGCCAGACGTACTGAGACCCACACTGGGTGTGTCCCACTCCAATTCCTATGCTCTTGTGTCACCTCATGGGGAGGCTCCAACAGGCTCTCCCTGTTTGTCTTCAGTGAAGCTTAAAAATCGCCTAAGGCCTCCTCAGAGTCAGCCTTCCAAAGCCTGCTGGCTGAGTCCGGTGCAGCAGGCTCATGCACATGTGGTGGCCACACGCTCTTTCTCCCTCTTGGGCTCTTGAGCTCATGGTAGCGTCTCTGCTCAACCAGTAATATCCTCGGTGTTGGAGTGGCAATGCACTCCAAACTGAATCTCGACTCTGAACAACTCTGTCTTGTAAGAGCATACAGCTCCTGTAGGAGAACACAGACCGTGTTTGCCTACAGGGTGACCTGATCCGAATATAAAAATAATACAAAATAAAGTGTGTAGCTGGGTTGCCTGGAGACCCTTCCCCATGGAACTTCGGCACACCCGTCTTGGACTGCTTCCTGGCATTAGTATCCTTGGTTTTCTCCCACCCACCACCACTGGAAAGAGGTGGTTGGCCCTGTCATTTTGATCACTGGGCCCCAGGCCATTTGAACATTTGGGTCTCTGGTCCACGTATGCCCGTGATGCTGTGCTCGGCAGTATCAGGAAGAGCCTCTGAAGACACTGGGGTCCTTTATCCTCTATGGCAGGGGAAGAGAGAACCAGGCCCCAAGCCTCTTCCTAACTGTAGTCTCAAGCCGAGCCACGCAGAAGTCTGCCATCACTCACAGCCACCAGGCTCGTGCTAATTCTTTGTTGATTTGGAAACCTCTTCAGGATCGTGTAGTGCCTGAGGGCCACTCTCGTGGAGAAGAACTGTAATCCTTTAAATATAATAATCCCCTGTACCGGACACTTTATAGAACAGTCTCCCGTATGTGAGCTCATTGGCACCCTCCGGCCATCCTGGGAGAGAGACAGCAAGGCTTATTATCCCGTTTTGTTGATAAAAAGGCAGGTGGCTTTAGTGACTTTCCAAAATCACACGTCCAGTATATGATGAAGCTAAGAACAGAATCCCGATCCGAAGGCTGGTCATGGTATACAGGACAGATGGTAAATGCTTGGCACGTGCTCTGACATTCCTCCCTTGCTGGTGTCAGACATTGCAAGTTGATCACAGTAACTCTTTTCCTGCCAACCCCAGGTCCAGAATCATTTTCATTGCGGCATTCTAGTCAGCCATTATCAATTGAACAACGTTGGCATGCGGGATGAGTTCATTGTCAACCAGTGTCCCACCCCGGGCTGGAAGTTGGCCAGTGATGTTGTATGGGTTTCCTGGTTGTTTGGATTTCCAGCTAAGTGAAAGTTGGATGCTTATCATAAATGAATTCCATTTGGAAGCTCCGTACCTGCCTGACAGCCAGCTACCAGCTTTCAGAGCCCTGGAGACGCTCAGTAAGATGCATGGTATTTGACTGAAGAAGGGCTGCTCGAATTGGGGTGCCAGATGGTGAGCCAGAAGGGGATGGAAGGTGGGACAAGCAGACTGTGGAAACATGATTGAACCCTTCCACTTGAAGGAAGCACGGAGGAGGAAACACCAGACGTCCTTCTCTTCCAGGTACCTCGAGTTCTCTCCTCATTTTTATGTTTAAGAGACACTTGGTCACCCTCCACCCTCTACCCTCGGTAGAGTGCCATGGCGTCACAGCTCACAGCAACCTCCAGCTTTGGGGCTTAGTCAATTCTCTTGCCTCAGCCTCCCAAGTAGCTGGGACTAACAGGCACCCGCCACAGTACCTGGCTATTTTTTTGTTGCAGTTTGACAGGGGCTGGGTTTGAACCTGCCAGCGCCCTACTCACTGAGCCACAGGTCTCATTTTGATTTTTATTGGAATGTCCCTTCAGTGGTTTTTTTTTAATACCACATAAGACCCTCATGGGATGTGGGGCTCTTGAGAGAGATGGCAGGATGAAAAAAATTGAGATGTGTTCTGCCCAGGATGCCATTGAGGGTACTGCCCTTGGGAGTCCCATCCTGACCAGAAGAACAGGGTGAGTTTTCAGACAGGTTGGTGAGTCTGAATACCTGTTCCTGTTCTGGGTGTCTTTGTATACCAGTTTTCAGCCAGGGGTTGAGTTTGAAGTTCTCATTCAAGTTGAACCTTGGATTCTGTGTCTGCTCGTGTATAGCCAGACCACAAGAACAGGTGATGCCAGCCTCCTTCACCTCCAGTCTTTCTTTCACTAGGAGGCACAGAAGCTGTCTGCCACGATCACCTAACTCACTCTCTCTCTCTTTTTTTTTATCTCATAACATTTCAGACGTCAGCTGATCTCTTGCTGTCAGCCTCCATGTGGGCATTCTTGACCTTGGTTTCAAGATGCCTTTTCATCTGTCCACCTAGCTGCTCAGCTCCTCCCCGCCCCCCATGATGGCCACCCAAGCTCCCTGCCTTCCTGACTGTGGGCAGGCCTCTCTGGTTCATCCCCAGCTCTAACCTGTGGAGACTCTTTTGGGAATAAATACAGCTCAAAATAACTTCCTTGCCTTGCACTCCTAACTCAAGGATACTTTCCTCAACATAAATGCAGATTTAAAGAAAATCAACTATAATGTTTGGGAGGAACCATCTAGAGCAGGTGTCCTCAAACTATGGCCCACAGGCCACATGCAGCCCGCCTAGGACATTTATCTGGCCCGCTGGGTGTTTTTGCCACTGCTGCCTGTCCTGCTCAGCAGCTGATTCATCCCAGGCCCTCGGTCTGGCCCTCCAACGGCCTGAGGGACAATGAACTGGCCCCCTGTTTAAAAAGTTGAGGACTGGCTCGGCACCTATAGCTCAACGGGCTAAGGCGCCAGCCACGTTTAGGTGGCGGGTTCGAATCCCCAGCCTGGACCCGCCAAACAACAATGACGGCTGCAACCAAAAAAAAAAAATAGCCACGCATTGTGGCGGGCGCCTGTGGTCCCAGCTACTTGGGAGGCGGAGGCAAGAGACTCGCTTGAGCCCAGGAGTTGGAGGTTGCTGTGAGCTGTAGTGCCACGGCACTCTACCCAGGGGGACAGCTTGAGGCTCTGTCTC
>CAUYTI010154332.1:0-46075 GCA_963575145.1 Galago senegalensis
TTTTAAAGCAATAACTGAGAAAATGACATGAAGGCTGTGTTGACCAGTTAGATGGAAGTATTTCAGAATGCATGTGAAAACCCCACACTGTACCCCAGAAGTGCATTAATGTACATAGTTAACATTCAATAAAAAAAAAAAGTTACACACACAAAAAACAAACAAACAAAAAAAAGAAATCTGCTGTTATCCTGATGGGTTTTCCCTCAAAGGTCAGTTGTTGTTTCACATCTAGAATCTGTAGATTTTTTTCTTTTATCCTGACTTTGGCCAGGTGGACTAGTGTCTTGGAGATGTCCTATTTTCTATGAATCCTTCCAAAGTTTGATGACTATCTTGTATCTGGATGTCTGAATCTCTTGTATTTCTGGGGAAGTTTTCTATGAAAATTCCTTCAAATAGGTTTTCTATGCATTCAGCACTTTCTTCTTTTCCCTTAGGGATGCCTATAATTTATGTTTGTTCATGTCACATAGTCTCAAATCTCCTTAAATGATTGCTCTGACCTTGTTATCTTCTCTACCTCTTTAAATGATTGGGTTAGCTTGAGAGCCTTATGTTCAAGCTCTGAGATTAATTTTGTCTTCTTTGTTTAATCTGTTGCTGAAACTTTTTTGCTGCATTTTGAAAACCCATAAACAACTCTTTGATTTAAGTTCTATCATATCCTTTGTAATTTTGTCAAGCTCTTCAGTGACTTTTTAAAATTAATTTCCTGAAGTATTTGGGGGGTTTGTTTTTGTTGGTTTTCAATTTTCTTTTTTATTATATTCATTTTACTTGCCATCTATATTTTGAATTCTATTTCTTTATTTTCAACAATTTCCTTATAGTTGGATTTCACTGCTAGAGTTCTATTGTGACCCCATGGAGGTATTGATCTGTCTTGATTTTCCATTTCACCAGGGTTCTTTTGCTGGGTTCTTCTTATTTGAGACATCTTTTCTTGATTCAGGGCTAATAGGCTTGCAGGACTCCTGTTCCTTGCTGGAAACTCTCCAGACAGTTGAAGGATATTCAAGTTGGGAGCCAGGCAAGACTCTCTTCACTGAGGCTGGTGTTGTGGGTATTGCTCTATTCAGGGTCTTACCACAGGGGTAACTGCAGCAGTTGGGAAGGTTTTTGTGTGTTCTGGAGTTGGGGGTGTTTGCTCAAACAGGTGGCAGTGTACTGGCAACGTGAGGCTGGCGAGGGGTGTGCGTTTTCCCTGGCGTGATATTGTCGTATTTCTCATAAGTAATTTTGTTTCACATACCCTTATGGACAGGAGAGAGAATCTATGTGAATTGAATCTGTGTGTCCATCTCTATATCTGAATCCATCTCTGCATTTCTCTTTCTCTCCTCTAATCAGATGTTTATTCCATCAGGACTCACGGAATAATAGGAAAAAGTATCAGAGACTTCCCATTCCTTGAGACTAATCAGAGTATCATCTTTTCATTTGGGTGTGTACTGAATTTTGTACAATATAGTCCCTTCTCAACTTATTACAACCTTTACATACATGTTAGGGATCTTGGCCTTGGATTAATTGCTGGATATTTACTGGTTGTGCTTTCTCTCCCTGTCTTTCTGTGTGATGACAGTTTGAAAGAATGGGCCAAGCCTAATGGAATCCACCTTGCTATGAAAGCGTATCACAAAATGTCTAAAATCTAGTCTTTTTACCCCTTAGACCAACATCTTGAGATAAAATAGTGATTAACAACACTTTCAAAGTGGGCATGCTGTCTAAAATATTTTAATGAATTTCAGGGAAATTTATTCTGTAAGAACTAATGGAGAGATGTAATTTCCATGAGTAATAGTTATCACGGATATTATTAAGCTCCCTAGGAGGGAGAGAGGGAGGGAAGGAGAGAAGAAAGAGAGAATGAGAGAATAACTCAAAGCTGAGAGTGTGTTGCTAAAAATGACAGTAATTATTCCCTGCATTTGAGTACCGTTCTATGGCATAAAGCACTCACACAAGCCTTTCTGATTTCATCCTCACGGTTATTCTGTGAGGATGAAATCATTTTCCTACTACACAGAATGGGAAGCTGAGATTCTGGGGAGCTTGCCTTGCCCAGGTAGTCACACTTCTGGCAAACTGAAAAGCCAGGGTTTCTATATGGTTTTCTACCCTCCTAATTTTGTGTTCTTTAAACTATAACATTCCTAGCATAAGCCCCCTCTGATGGTTTGGCATCCTCAAACTACGGTCTGCGGGCCACATGTGGTCCACCGAGGACATTTATCTGGCCCGCCGGGTGTTTTTGCTGTCCTGCTTAGCAGCTGACTGGTCCTGGGGCCCGGAGTCCAGCCCTCCAATGGTCTGAGGGGCAGTGAACTGGCCCCTGTTTAAAAAGTTTGAGGACCCCTGGATCCTGTTTCTCGTACTCTCCCCCCCAACCCCCACAATACTCTGGAACGTTGGAGAAGAGGCTTATTTGATGAATAGACTATCCAAGTTAGCTGAGAACTTCCCCCAGAGAATGTTCACTTATATCTAATTTTCAGAATGTTGGGAACAGTTTATTCTAAAACTCCACAGGGGGAAAAAATCTTCTTTTGATTCAGGGAGCACTTCAGGATCTCATAAGGTCTGAGCATCTTATGGTTAAGAGCATCAACTGTTCTTTTAAAATTCTGAGAAATCTTTCTGGTGACTTTGAGTTCCCTGGTTGCTCTTATTCCGAATAAACAGATGTTTGCTGAACTTGTACCACACTCAAAGTAAATACTCCAGTATTGCCGAAGAAGCCACTTCACTTTCTTTATTTCCCTCGTGCCTTTCCAGTCTCTTGCTGTGTTGGCATATGTATTAATCTAGAGCAGGGCGACTTATTAATTAATTGATTAATGATTCATTCAACTATATTCAACACGAGAACTTAGAGATAAATGCTCTGAAAGAATTTCCTATGGCTTGCCTGATTCTTGGGTGGAAGATCAGAGATGTTGAGAGCAGCTCCCTCCAAGGAAGCACCTTTGGGATGTGATCCAGAATTCTCCCAGCTGAGTCCTGGCTCCTGCTTACCTGTCTTCACTAGGACAGGCCGGAAGGAGGAGGGGGGAAAGCAACGGAAGAGAGGGAGGAGGAGGTACAGGGAAGAAGGAGGATAAGGAGCAGGTATGAGAACAGGGCAGGATGTATAGCATATGCTTTACAGGCTCCTCCAAAGGTCTTTCTCCTTCCTACTGGGTCTACTGCTTTGCATTCACAGTGGGTCTGTTTACAGGACGTTCTGTGCAAAGAGAAGGTAGTTTTTAGGCAACATGTATATCCATGCAGGGCAAAGGTAGTCCTAGGTGGATATACATTGCATAAATAAATTTGCTCACCACTTTAACTGCAAGGAAAAGAGTCTATTCCTGAACAAAATTGTCTCTATTTTCCTCTTCCTCCCTGCTCCTCTTCTCTTTAAATTTTCTTGAAGGCTCAGGTGGGTTTGTTTGCTTATTTGTTTATTTGATTAGTATGTCAATCTGTTGGTCTGGAATAAAGCAAGTACACACGGGGGGTGAGAGAAATTAGACTTTGATTTCTGCTTCTCAGAAAGAAATAAATGTTAATTCTAAATAGCATTTTGGGAAATGCAGAGGAGATATCTGTGGCTGCAATCGGGCAGGGGAGGGGGGTGCTGTGCCTACAGTCCATCTTTGTTACTCAAGTGCCAGGATTAAGCAGACCAAGAAACAAAGGAACCATGGGGCTTGGTTAAGCCCAAAGAATGAAGAAGAGAGAACACAAAGGCAGATTTCCCAGAGGTCCCTGACTCCAAATTCTAGTGATAAAAGCTGAGCCTGCTCTGCTGTCTCCAGACATGGCTATTCATTCCCCATCACTGAAACCTTATGAGGAACTATTAATAGAAGATGGCTACTTGTATTGAAGTAGCATCTCTGCAGCAGAGATGCTTTTTGATGGTTTCTGGGAACATGTTCAGAGTTTTATGTTTATTATAGATGATTATTAGAAGACAAAATGGAGCCAGCACACTAACCCTAAGTTCTTAACAGTTTCCTTTTTTTTTGCAGTTTGGCTGGGGCCGGATTCAAACCTACCACCCTTGGTATATGAGGCCAGTGAGCCACAGGCACTGCCCAATAGTTTTTTTTTTTTTTCTTGGACAGAGCTTCAGTCTGTCACCTCAGCTAGAGTGCAGTGGCATGATAATAGCTCACTGTAACCTCAAACTCCTGGGCTCAAGCAATTCTCCTCCTGTAGCTGGGAACTACAGGCATGCATCACACGCCCAGTTAATTTTTCTATTTTTTGTAGAGACCAGATCTTGCTCTTGCTCAGGCTGGTCTTAAACTCCAAGCAATCCTCCCACCTCGCTAGGGTTACAGGTGTGAGCCACTGTACCCAGCCTAGCAGTTTTTTTAAAAGTAAATAAAAATGTAGAATCTATCTGGAGAGAAATGTTAAGGAAATTAAATATTAATATTAAAGCATGGAAAACATTCTCTCTCTCTCTCTTTTTTTTCTTGTTTTGGAGATAAAAATCTCACTTTGTTGCCCTGGTAGAATGCTCTGGCATCATAGCTCACAACAAACTCAAACTCTTGGACTCGAGCAATCCTCTTGCCTCTGTCTCCTGAGTATCTGGGACCACAGGCACCTGCCACAATGCCCAGCTAGTTTTTAGAGATAGGGTCTTACTTTTGGTCAGGCTGGTCTTGGACTCCTGAGCTCAAGTGATCCACCCTCCTTGGCCTCTCAGAGTGTTAGGATTTATAGGCCTATTCTCTTTGAAAATCATGAGTGATACTGTCTATTACGTTTCAAACATACCCAGATTAGAAGCCTGGACTTCGGTTGTGCTTAGCTGGCTAGAAGCAGCACTTTGTAGCCTGAAATAAAAAGCATGCTCTTAATGATAATGTTTATACGGGTGTTAGGGAAGCATAATGGATCATGGATATTTACAAGTTTTTGGTTGCTCAGCACCCAAATCCCTTGCTATGTTCAGGGAATCATCTACAGTTTGCTTCAGAGACATGCCTGACTGTTGCTTCTCTTATAAAAGCTTAAGGGCCAGAATTGGTGGGGCTCCAGACCTACATCCAGCCAATGTTCCTTCCCAGGACCTGAAGAAGTAGAGCACAGAGGAGACAGACACACTATTGGTAGACTCTTCTTGGGGGAAGATCTTAGCTGATTTTTGCCACCTGGTTTCCGTTGATCCTTTCCCATTTTCAAAGTCTAATTTTCTATTTCCTCTCTGGCTCACGAGCTGTTGGGTTATCTCCGAATAATCCCTGTATTGTTTAAGTTAGAGTCCATTTCTGTGGCTTGTAACTTGGAACCTATTACAGGAAGCTGCCCATCCAGTGGTTACAGCACAGATTCTATGGCACTTAGGTTCAAATCTAGCATCTGCCACTGACCAGCTGTGGGCCTCTACACAGACTACTTTTCAAGGTTCCACTTACCCATCTATAAAAGGGAGTTATGACAGGCTCTACATTATAGAATTTCAAGCGGATTAAGTGAGCCAACTCTCTAAAATGGACTATGTCACAAAGCAAGGATTCAATAAATGCCGGCTATTACTATGACCAGAATGTGGAAATACAGAAGGGCAGGGAAGATCTATTTCACAGCCTTTGTGCCCGCCCCAAGGTTCTCTCGGGAGCCTAGGGACAGGCATTGTCCACTGATATGAAAGCCGTCAGGACTACTTACCAAGAAATGCTTTCTTCATCCGTTTGTTCAGACCCAACCATTGACATCAGTGTAATGTGAATGCTGAGAACCTTCGTACCAGGGACAGTGTGGCAGCCTCTGTAGCAGACGAGCATTACCACCCCAGAGGAAGAGTGCAGTCTAGGGTGGCCTGCTACCCAATATAGTGGCTGCTGGCTGTGAGTTAAAACTGAAGTTCCTCTGTCACACTGGTCATATTTCAAGTGCTCAGTAGCTAAATGTGGTTTATGGCTATTGTGTTAGCACAGAAAAATTATTTCCATCATCACAGAAGGTTCTATTGGACAGTACTGATACAGAGGATCTGGTTTGATGAGCTGGCACTAACAATAGGTCCATGCATGTCCCAAGCGCAGTGTGTTAGGTTTTTTATATGTGTTATCTCATTCAATCCTTGTACATCATCAAGGCCTGGGCTATTGTTATCCCCACTTTACAGATAAGGATATTGAGTCCTAGATCATTTTGTAACCTGCCCAAGGTCAACAAGGGCTGGTGAAATGGATGAATTGGCATTGAACCCAGGTATGCCTGATTTGCGGGCTTGATTTCTACTCTGTTATACCACATGGATTTGCCCATATTCTAAAGTATGCATTATCCATATGTAGTCTCTTATGACCCCTACGTTGTTGGCTTGTAGTTTACCTCAGCAAAGAGGCTCCATTTTATCCAGCTTGGAGCACCCACATGGATAGCTGTATTTCTCAAAGCTCAGCTTAAGCCCAAAGCTTTTGATAAGCTAGATGTTGTGCTGATTTTTGAATATGCAATAGTGACTGAAATACTCTTATGCTCTAATAGGATCTACTGGGAAGAAACTGAGGAAAGCAAATAAATCATGGCAACAGTGCAATGAGAAAGAAGTGGAAATATAAAGGGGAATGAGACATATGATAGGGAGGTGTGATCCAGCTGGAGTGCATGAGGGAGTGTTTAAGAAGAACTTTTCTGAGGAAGGGATGGATGCTTGAGCTGAGATGTGAGATTAACTAAAAGCAGCACAGGCAACAACACATGCAAAGGCCCTGAGGTTGCCAGGAACAAGGTGCATTCCAAAAAAGGCAGTGCTTAAAGAATGATTAGACATAAAATGACAAAGAGAAGAATAAAGTAGCAGGGGTGAGATTACTGAGAATGTTTTCAGTACAGTCAGGAGTGTGGGGCTATTGATAATGATCTAATCTTTCCTCAATTTTGTCCCAGTAAATTCCATTAGACCAAAAGAGTAGTGCATTCACTAGTGCATGTTCAGAAATCAGCACATTGTCTAGCCCACCCAAAGCTTCAGGCTTCAGCTGAGCTTTTTTTTTTTTTTTTTTTTTTTAGATTTTTTTTTTTATTATTATTTTATTAAATGATAGCTGTGTACATTAATGCAAACATGGGGTACAGTGTAGTGTCTTCACGCAGATTTTGACATACTTTCATCAAGCTGGTTCACATGTTCTTCTTAGCAAAGTATCACAGAAATGGAAGAAAAAGTATCCAATGTACACAGCCATTCTATGAAACTAATATACACTTTGCATATGGAAGAAACAACTTAATTCTAGGCCAAAATACATGCTTTAAAGCTTTTCATTTTTTAGGTCACTCCCCCAATATCAGAATTGACAGTTGTGAAGTCACCTTGAGAGTTCTGTGTTCACATGTCCCACCCAATTCATCGAGTCATCTGTGGCACCGTCAGCGAAGGCCCCTGTCCTGTTCAAGGCTCTTTTATACTGTTTTGTTTTTATCTTATTTTGATGGGAATCAGGAGCTCTCCCCAAAATGAAACATATTGAAGAAAGTTCTTGACCCAAATAACATAGTGTTTTTTCCACTTTCAGTTTAAACTATGTTTTTACAAATTGGTTTATATTTAGAAATAGGAAAAAAAGTTAACTTGTCATTCATTTCTTAAGTCTTCTCACAAGGTAGGGCAGTGTCTATGCAAGTAATTTTTCTTCAGCCAATGTTGAGCAATTTTCATACAAGCTAATTTCTAAAAATATCTTTAAATTTTATTTTCACCTTTATAGCTTTGAGGACGGTTTTACAAGTATTCTCATTTCTATCTAGCTTCAAGAAACAAAAGATTTAAATCTCTTCATTTTTCTTTTTTTTTTTTTTTATTGCTGGGGATTCATTGAGGGTACAAGAAACCAGATTACACTGATTGCATTCATTAGGTAAAGTCCCTCTTACAATCCTGTCTTGCCCCCAAAGGGGTGTCACACACCGAGACCCCACCCCTCTCTCCTTCTGTCTCTGCTCTTTCTTCACTTCTCACAGCACAGTCCATAGATAATTGTTTTAAGGAGGTATATTTTAACTGCATAATGTAGTTTTATATTATTAAATGTTGAAATTCTAAACACGTTTCCTCACTTAAAGAAAAGTACATAATGAATGATTCAGAACACAAAATCAATCTTTTTCACTTTTTTCCTCTGTTTTTTTTTTTTTAGTGTCACCCTGGGTAGAATGCCCTGGGTAGAGTGCTGTAGCATCATAGCTCACAGCAACCTCAAATTCTTGGGTTCAAGGTATCCTCCTGCCTTGGCCTCCTGAGTAGCTGGGGCAGTTTTTTTTTAATTTATAGTAGAGACAGGGTCTCACTCTTGCTCAGGCTGGTCTCAAACTCCTGAGCTCAGGCCATCCTCCACCTTGACCTGCCAGAGTGTGGGGATTACAGGCCTGAGCCATTCAATCTAGCCTTCACTTCTGTTTACAAACAATTTTTCCTTAGGAAATGGTGTCAATGCTTAAGTAAAGTATGAAAAGGTCCATAAAGGCTCATGCTTATTTTCTCTGGTATTGAAAAGTTGTAATGCTAGTCACAACTTCTATCTGCTTTCAAAGATGAAATTATATTATTTACCAATTTTAAAAAGCAAGACGTATCTTTAAAATCCACTTGATTTTGATAAGATAATTAAATGGTGATTAGTCTGAAGGGAAATAATACATTTACTCACGATGTTACAATAAATACACATTTTTTATAACATTTGAGATTTCTTTTTTTCCAATTTTATTTATTTCAAGGTGTTTTATTAGCTCTGTTGAGATGAAACTACCTTCACGGAGCGCAGAGCTTGTTAGTGTTTCCTGAATGCAGGTGTGCTCCTGCTCTGAAGCCAGCAGCTGTGTTTGGTAACACTGTAATCTGCGTCCTGTACATCAATTTTCCTGGCCATGACATTGATCTTTTGAATGAAATTGTTTCCTAGAGTATGGAGACGTTTCCGAGGCACTAATGTTATCTCAATTTTACTTTATTCATTATACATGCTCTGCACAGAACATGCAAGGATATGCTTTCTCCTTTGCTTTAAAAATTATTCTCCAGGGGTCCATAAGTGGGTATTATGCTTCACACCAAACAATATATGTTGAATTAATACTTATCTTCCAAGGAGCTCCAGCTGTGAAACTCAACTTGCCATTTACATTCTCAGCAGGGCGATGAGAAGCTTCAAGTGAGAACCTAGAGGTTAAGTGACTCAGTCACTTTTCCAAGCCAGCCCCAGCGCCAAGCCTTCCTGCCAGCATAATAGTTTAGGGATGACGTTGTTTCTGTGTGGACCCACAGAAGCTAGCATGAGTACACACACACACACAAACAGGAAATGCCCTGGTTTCTGTTCATGTGATAGCTGGTAAAAAAGCTGTACTAGAACATGAGGAAATATTAAATCTACCCACATATCAAACAGAATGTAGTTTATCTGGAATCCTCCCATTCCGAAGCTTTCCTTAGTCATGCAAATCCTACACTCAGAATACCTGTGAGTATTTTAAGCTGTACACAGAAGGAGGTACCTTGTTTTCAGATATACTCAAGTATTTTAAAGTATTTGCAGAGTGAAAAAAATTGTGTGAATCAATTAATTCTCATGTATTTATTGATATCAAAAAGCTATCAGATAACTAACAGGTTAGTATAGCTCCTTAATCAAACAACTATTGGTTAAACGACCCTATAATTTAGACCCCCTAATTCAGATACTATTTTCCCTCACATATTTGTTATTAAGATCAATTAGTTTAATTTGTATTTTTATTAAACATCAAATAAGTCTTCATCCTGACCAGGAGTCAGCACCTAAATTCTGTGCATCGCTCTGGACCAGGTGGAGTTACCCAGAGGCCACCTGTCTTGTGAACTTTCTCCCTCTATTCAGCTATAAAATGAAGGACCTGATCTAGATGATGCCCCTCTGCATGCTAACATCAAGTACAGGCCTGTGTCGGTCTGCCCGTGGGCCCCAGAAGCACAATCTTCTTTTGAATCTTTCTTGTATCATGTAGAGGGATGGAGAGAGTCTGGAGGGAGCTTCTCAGGGCATCCCAGGCAGAGAAGAGAGAAGAGACTCCCGCTGCCCTGAGAAGACAGGAGAGTGAGCAGGTGGAGGAAGGGACAGAGACTTGCACTCAGACGGGTACGGGAAGAGCTGCCTGTCCAGGCCCGGGCGCCCACGAGGCCACCCTCCCTGTGGCCACCACTAGAGGTTTCTTCCTACTTCAGACTCTTGGCCAGGTAGAGTGGGTTTCTGTGCCTGGTAAGGAATGAATTCTGATAAGAGCAAACAGAAAATGTAGGAAGGGACACAGTGATGGAAACAAAACGCTTCTAGTGCTTCCTGCAACTGTGTCATTCTTTAATCAACAAAAGCTGCTCTCCTGAGCCAGCACTGGGGGGCATGTGGCCACAAAGGCAGGTAGGGGAGCTGCCCCTGTGGCACCCACATTTTAGAAGGGGCAGAAAAATGACACAATTATGATTGGCCATCAGCCGGCTGCCATGACAGGGTGCTCAGGAACAGCTGGGTAAGGGGCTCACATACCAGCTATGGTGTCTGTTATTTCAGTATTTCCTGAGATGTGAGCAACTATGGTGTATAGGAGAGCTCATCGAGTTGATATCAGGCGAATCCTGAGCTCAGCTACCTTAACTGTGTCAAAGTTCACCTTAGCACTGAAAGAATATTTCTTTGCACACTCTCACAGAATGCATGAAAAATCTGAGAACAATTGACGGAGACTCCTTCATTTCTTTATTCCTTGAGGTTGTCTTTTTTCGACTGGAGTAAACATTTTTAAATTGAATCACACAGTTGGTAAGACCCTTTGTCATCTGAGACGCTGAGCCTTCTGGTTTGTGTTTTTCATATCGTTTTCTCATTCCCTACAAACAGCACTAAATTGAATGTGTGCAGTTTTACAGCTGCTATTAAACCAACCAAGAACGGCTTTCACTAACCCCTCCTCTTTGGAGGAGAATTTGTTCTCTAAACTATTACTTTTTATTCTGACCTTGACCTCCACATAGACCTTGGCACTTAAGGGCACCTGTGGTCTGTGGCTGTGCTAACCGCAGAACCCGATCTGTTCTGTGGTTTCCAGCCCCAGCGTCTCTCCAGCGCTAATGGCCGCTCGCGACCGTAAAAGATGTGCATTGCGCAAGCGCAGCTCTGCCTTGTTATTGTGGATAAGACAGAGGCGCAGACGAAATTAAACTACATAAAAAGTGGCTTCATCACAGACACCCTGTTATTGCATATTTGTAATATGTGGAAAGTTTCATCTTAAAACATGGTAAAAACTTTATTAAGGAATAACTCAACGAAAAGCCGTTGCCTGGAGATGATTTTATCTCTTGTGCTCCAATCATTTGAATTTGGCTGTTTGAGATAAAGACTCTGTATATTTTTATGACAGAGGCACACATAAACAGCACTGACTTTTGAAACCGTGTTAGGAGACAATGTCAGAGCAGTCTTTCAAGAAATGCTGTGAGAGCCCCGCGTGGTGGTGGAGAAGACAGCCCTGCATGGAACACACCCACGATGTCAAGCGGAAATGGTCCTCCAGGTGGAGGGAGGAAGAATGGTTACAGGCACGTTCATTGGTTTCACTTTCCAATATATGTATGCCTACGTGTGATATACAATTTTAACACACGTTTAAATCAGTCTAAGTGAGCTCTTCCAATAAATGTTTAAATAAACAAAATGAACGAGTTTAATTAATGCATTTTATTTTAATTACCGGCTTATTCTGATTGTTATGATCACTTCACCCTAGTGTGCTGTGTATTCCCTTTGAAACTTGAAACAGGATCATTTAACTCTGTTGTCATTTGCTGAATATTGTTGTCAGGGGTCTTGGAATGAACCAAAGCATATATAAAGTGGAACTCAGTGAGCGTTTAAGTAAATGACTGAATGGACAATTTCCATGAGTAGATGATACATATTTCAAAATAGGTAAGCAGAAGTGAAGTCAGACAGGTGTTCTCATCATATGCATACCAGACTCTGTTTTATTGCCTAAGTTTATTCACAAGAAAGGAAATTCTCCAAAGAAAGATGCTTTTCAGCATCAGGTTATAAGAGTTAATTCTGCCAATTACTACTTTCTTAGTAAAGTTATATTTAGAAGGTTGAGGCTTTGCTTTTAATTCTTGAAATCATATATTCTATTTTCATCAGAAAAAAATGATTTTTATTTTTATGTTTTGCAGTTTTTGGCTAGGGTTGGGTTTGAACCCACCACCTCTGGTATATGGGGCCGGCACCCTACTCCTTTGAGCTACAGGTGCTGCCCAGAAAAAATGATATTTTTAACTAGGAGCTTTTAAAATTAAAAAAGATTATCCTTCAAAAATTATCCCTTCTGCGTAAATATTGGATTCAATCCCACCTCCCCCAAAAGAACTCATAGTTTGATCTCAACCTTCAGGGGAATAAAACATCCTTAATACAATAGCTATGGTAAACAAGGAAAGAAAAATTTTTACCAGGAGAAAAGACATTAATGTGAAGAAATGTAGGAATGAAATCCACACAAAATACAGGAAACAGGCTTGGGAGCGGCTGTCCTTTCAAGGCCTACTTCTAAATAATGCATGATGAACTAATTAATAGTGAATTTTGTGTCTCTTATAATTACTAACATTGGTTAAACTGAGCACTAATAAATATCACATCAACTATTGAAAAGTTCATTTTAGTCAGTATCACTAATCCTGCCCTCCAACGTCCCTGGATAAATTATTTCTTTGAAGTTGAAAGATCTTTGCTTTCTTTTCTCCTTTTAAAAGGGGGAATTAACTGACTCTTAATAATCTTTTCATTTTATAAAAACAGCATTGAAAACTATTCTCCATATTTGAGGTCACATAGTTTAATCCTAATGAGATGGCTCACATTATACTGCTAATAATTTTTTAAATGACACCTCAGACTTAAATTTGTACTTGATCAGAATCTCACCTTTACTGTGAAGCGAGCAACTAGGAAATGTTTCCTTTGAACCTAAGTTTGTACTATCTCATGGTAAGACTCCATTTCAGTTAACTATTCCTTCCTACTATTGGCAGGAGTTTTATTTTTTGTATCAGAAACAGACATTTGTAGGTTTGCGAATAGACATTTGCACATAGACATTTTTGACAAATGGCACATAGAAAACCCAATTCTAACAGCACATGGCCAGCAGCCACCCGATTTTGACCTGCTCCTGCCAGTCCAAAACGCTAACTGGATACTCAGTTCCTTTGCAGGATAAAGTTGATTAACAAGGAATGTGGTTAAAATAGACCATAAACAAAATGGTTCTTTAGAAATTCATAAATTAGTATTGTATAAAATAATACAAATATATTCACTGATTTTTTCTTTGATGATTTCTAAAAATACTTCATGACTGTGACAGGCCCAGTTTAGTTAAGACATTGTCAGATGAACGGTAGGTGACTTGGCATGATAATACTGGGAGTAACTGTGCTAGGTGGGTGTGTTAAGAAATGGTCGGAAGATCGGATGAAAGGATATTGATGACGCATCTGAGGGCTCTGGGGGATGCTATCAAAGTTGTTCTTGTGCATTTTCTTCACCCATTATGCAAATATTTCAACTTATTAATAATTAAAATGGCAACACATTAATAATTAGGATTTCCATTACAAATCTGACCTTTAATTGAATTCTATAGGAATAGACTGAAAAATGAGCCTCTTGATTTATGCTAAGAATAAAGGTTAAAAGCCATTTTGCCTGTCAACCTCATTTTCTCAGCCTTGCGGAATCGGGGACGTGGAGGAGGTTCCTCTCTGGGCGCACCCCGCCCGGGCTGTTGCCACTAACCAGAGAACCCTGCTCAGGATTTAGGGGCATAGTTCTACAGACTCGCTTTTCTAGAACAGTCTAGGAAGTTAAACTTTTCCACAGGTTGAAAAAGAAAACTCGAGGCAGGTCCTGTCTATGCAGACCTGAGCTGGGGCCATTTTCAAGGAGGTCAGTCGATCCAGAAGCTCGCCCCGGGGAAGCCAATCAATCAGCTGACTGCGTCTTCTGCTCCTCTAATTAGTTACTGAAGTGCAGTGATTGACCCGATGCCACCAAGGGGGCCGTGACCCCTCCGGGCGGGACCTGAGCTCCCCTGGCGGTGCCCTAGCTTGGGGTAGCAGGTGCACCTATCAGGACGCGTCCAGGGAGAGGCCTCTGTCTCCAGGGCCCTCGTGACTGAACAGGGGCCTGGAGAAGCCTTTGGGGACAGTCTGAGGGCCCCCGTTTCTCCCTGTCTAACATCCATATTGTCCCCCACACTGGCAGTCCCTCGCATGAGGATGCTGCCAACAGGACCAGAGGCAAGAATAAAAGTTTGTAAGCTCTAGGAAGAGGTGGTGCCCTTGTCAATCACTGAAAATAAAGTGTATTTGCTGCCAACCGGTACATGCCCCCGAGGGCGGATGGAGCAGTCCAGAAGGAAGGGGCCGGCAAAGCCATGGAGGGCTCCCCCACCCACTATGGGGGTCTCCTTCCCCCACCCCCACGGAGGGCTCCTTCCTCCACTCACCCCCACAGAGGCTTCTTCGCCCACCCACCCCCACGGAGGCTCCTCCACCCACTGCTACCCCCCCAACGGAGGGCGCCTCCACCCACCCCCGAAAGATACGCAGGCTCTGGGGAAGTCACTGCCACCCCACAAGTGCGTCTGGGACCCGCCCATGGGGCCGCCAAGGACGCCGGCATTTCCCGTTGGTTCTTCGGTGCCTGTCACCAGAAAACTGCCACTATCCCACGGATTTGTCCTAGTCATACATGTTTTCATAACACACCAATTATTACTTCATGACAGAGAACAGAAATGGTCTGGGGTAAAGTCAGATCTGGGACGTTAGGGCCAGAAAGGACTTAAAACAACTGGCAGCTCACCCGCGTGTTCTGTTCGGCCCATATAGTTCTTGGTACCTGTAAAAAACCTAACCACCAGGATTTAGGTACAGAGAGGTTCACAGGGTTCACATCCGTCTGGATGTTTGCGTTCTTTGGAGACAGACGCCGAGAGTGTAACAGGGTCAAGCTGCCCTCTGCGCACGTAACTCGGATCAGGTGAGTGACCCTGGATCTCCCTGGCGCCCACGCTCTCCTTCAAACATTCCCTGCCCTCTCTCGGCACCGAGTTTGACTGCGACAGAATCTGCTAGAAGTCACCAGTCTGCTGCGGACAGACGGGTCCTGGGGCTCTGCAGCTACGGGCGTCCGCACCTGCGCATCCGGGAAACAGGAGACCCACATATTTCCTTTCCATGGTCTAGTCACCTGGGGTGTCTAGTTGTGAGAGTGACTTGAATTTGCATTTCCTCTTTGAAAGTATCTTACTAAATTGTATTCTGGGAAATGCAATAAATGAAGAGTTTCCATGTGCGTCAGTGCAAAAAGTTGGAAGTATCATATAGACCATATGGTGACCAGCGACAGGCGCTTGTCCCCTCACTCCGGGAAATTCTGAGTTGATGTTACAGATGGGGCGCTGACATCACTAAAGCAGTAGGACCAGAATAGTTGGCATTTAGGCTGTCATTTTTTTTCTTTTTCCTTCTCAAGAAAATTCTAGACTAGAATCAGGCCTTATCCCAAAGAATTTCCCATCCTTGTCAAAGGTCATGTTAAAAAAATTTGCCCAGGCCGGTGCCTATGGCTCAAAGAGGAGGGCACGGGCCCCATATACCGGAGCTGGTAGGTTCAAACCTGGCCCCGGCCAAAAAACTGCAAAAAAAAAAATTATGCCCACTTTTACAAACATTCCACAAGTGTGGCATTATTGTAAATCTGTTAAGATTAAGGTGGCATTTATTCCACACAACCAACTTTGGACAAGGCTGCTTATCTATTATCTCAGAATGAATAATAATTTGTATTGAACAAGCAGGTACCATGGGCTAATTTAGTTTAAATGAACGGGTTCATTGGTGTTATTCCCATGGGAAAGAGGACAAGGATTATGAAAAAATGAGAGACCCAGTATCAGGCATTTTTCTGCCTTTGAGTCCATCTGTGCAACAGTGGGGCACAGTGAGATAGGGCAGAGGGAGTGTCCCTGCCCTGCAGGAGGACCCGGCCACCCATGGTGCTCAGGACTGAGGGTCCAGCAATAAGTCAAAAATGGATTGACAAAAAAAATTTTTAAAAATTAATTGACTTCAACCAGTTAAATTATTGTCTTTAAATTCTCTACTTACAACAAGGCACCTCTTTATTTACTCCAGTACTGGGGATTTGGCTCCCATGGGCTTTTCTTTATTCCCTGCAACATGTAGCTCCTGGACAGGGGGAGGGAGAAGGACCAGGATGACCAGGCTCTGCTAAGCTCCCCTGAACTCTGGCCCTGGAGCCGGGGGTCCTGGGGGAGGAGAGAGGGCTGTAGGTCCCTCCTGTGTCTCAGCCTTGCTTCTGTGAGGCAGAACAGTCGCAGTCTGTAAGGTTATCCTGAGTAGAACTGGGATAACGTATGTATGTACGTGAAAATATTTTAATATCACAAGGCACCATGAAAGTACATGGCATTTTAAAGGAAAACCACATCTGCCTAGAGCATTCAGCATGATGCATTTTTATTATATATTATGTGAGATATGAATCATAATATATCAGATATGGTGCAGATGATACCATAGGTAGAGAAAGGGAGAGAGACAGAGAGAGAGAACTATGGGAAACAAGTGTTTGGTTCTATTAAATCAAAGCAGTCACAGGACAGTCTTCGTTAAGACGGCTACAGAATGCTAGAAACACACACTAAAAATGGTTTCCACAAAGTCTTTATTTTATATAAACAGCAGTTCAGAAACATAGTATAGTTTTTGTAGTAGTAAAATCAGCCTCCCGGGGTATTATTTCCTTAATAAGTCTTTGGTTATGCATTATTTTCAGGTTTAAAATGGCATAGGCTCCTAAAATGTCTTTTCTCTTCTCTGAATTTAAATGTCCTATTTTCACCTTTTAAATATTTAACAAAAGTTACACATTTGGACATGTGAAGGCACAGCCCAGCAGTGTGGTCTGTTATATCCACAGCCAAACACTTGGCTGTACAGAAGCCTGGCATTGGTGAGAGTCCCGGGGAGCATGTGTGCTCTGAGGACCATCATTCCTACATGGCGCCCCCGTACTTATTTATCTCACACGTGAGATCGTGTTGCTTCCCTGGGAAGTAGCTGCTCTGATGACAGCCCTTCTCGTGCTTCCAGGAGGGCTCACTTTTGTTTCGATTACATTTTTCACTGTGTAGACCTGTGACAAAAAGAAAATGCCCCTCCCACGTGGCTTTATCATGAACTGTATACTCCTGCTGCTATGGGGGAAATTGGAGAGCATGGCAACAGCTCACTTTAAGATTCTGATTTTCGGTGGCTCCTGTGGCTTAAAGGAGTAGGGCATTGGCCCCATATGCTGGAGGTGGCAGGTTCAAACCCAGCCCCAGTCAAAAATAAGATTCTGATTTTCCACCAATACCATTGAGAAAATTTTATTTACTAAAGGGATGCTTTATTGTCCACATTGCAGTACCTAGAAGACATCTTAAGGTACTGTCTTGCTGCCCATGATTATTATATAGCTTGGCAATAGATTTCAGTATCCTTGGAATCTAAGAAGAGTATTCAGATGCTATCTGTGTGTTCGATCAGGTTTGTTCGTATCTAGTTACGTGCCAGAAGGCCTCTCCACAGAGGCTGTGAGCAGACAGTGGCCTTAGGTAGCACCGGAAGGGAAAGTAAAAGGTAACTTCTAAAATAAAGATGTGTATTTTAAAACAAAAATCTCCAAAAGATAAGGCAGAGTTAGGGGTGTGATCTCTGCAGCCATCTCTAACTAAAATGCATCAAGTGATGTAATTCTTCAGATTACACGCACATTACTTACATCACAAGTATGATCCAGTTTTCTTTCTTCAAAGTATTCTTCTTTGCCTTGATTTAAATTAACACTGTGTACATGTAGCCATCAGGGGTGAAGACTGATCTCTCATCTATGAAATATATGGAGCTCAGCCATGTGGATGTTTCCTTAAATGGGAAGCCTTTTTAGTTACATGAAGTGTTAACTCGTTGCTTTAGGAAAGCTCTAGGGTTAGAATTGCTTTGTTTTTTAATTTAATAGACTTTATTTTTTAGAGCAGCTTTGGGCGTATAGAGAAACAACCAGTAAAAGCACAGTTTCTCTTTGCACAAGGACGAACCAGCAGATTCCCCTGTCCTTGCCAGCCCCTGGTGTTGGTGTGAAGGCTCTCTCTTCTCACGTGAACGAATGCACAGATTCCCTGTCCTTGGCAGCCCCTGGTGTTGGTGTGAAGGCTCTCTCTTCTCACGTGGACGAATGCACAGATTCCCATGTCCTTGGCAGCCCTTGGTGTTGGTGCGAACACTCTGTTCTCAACTCACTTCTTCCTTCCATTTTATTTCCCACCAAAATTCCCCTCAAAATTTCAGAACACTGTAGGTAACACAGAATCCACCTGGCGCAGCCTGCTCAGTAAACTGTGGTTCCAACCAGACTTTAAAAAAAAAAAACAAAAGCCAGTAACTTTATGGCCAATTAAATGGCTGTACAATGAGATCAACACATCACAAAGTCCTTTGTGCCCTTGGAAAATCGCTGGTTAGTTATGATACAGTGAGTTCATTATTAATTTTTGTTTGAAGCCATACTGGGCACGGTCTTATTAAGCTCTTGATCCATGACTTCATGCAGACTCTTTACCACAGGTTGACCACTTGGTGTGGTCACCATCAGCTGAACATTTCTGGCTCTCTATGTGTTTGATACTTGCTTTTTATGGTTTTTACTGCAAACAGTAGTCTAATTGAAAAAAGTGTGAACAGAATATTAATTGGAATTAAAAATTGTCCTGATACAATTAATTTCCTTCACACACACACTGTTCAAGTTGAGACTGATGTCTTGACATTTTGCCTGTGAGTCTCAGAAATAATCTGGGCAACAAGGAGGAATAAAGATTTGCCATGTTCTTTATTCCTGCATCCTATCTAGAAAATACTGATGCCTATGTGAACGGATAGGTTAGAATGACTTACTGATTTAGTTATCAATATATATGATTGCTGGTGAAAGGAAGTTAGAAAATCCCACATCTGCTAAGTGCACAGTGGTCTTCATACAGATTGCTACTGACCTGAACTGCAGTACAGACTCAGTGAGATCACAGGGTCTAATGTGGATGGATAACCATGTACAAACTCAGTTCAGGTTTTGTCATGTAACACATTTCATTTTCTTCCTTAGTCTTACCAAAAATGCCTAGTGAATACAATTTAATCCTAACAAAAAAGATTTGACATTTTTGAAACAGATGCAAGTACAGTGCAGAGTTACTATGTCTGAAAATTCTTACTCTCCTCCCCCTCCAAGTCCTTTCCTTTAGTGCTCTTTTATTTCTGACCCTACCTCAGTGGGATACCTGCCCTGGTAAGCTAAGTCTCTCTCCCTGCTGTGGACTTGTGAAATAGAACATGCAACAGGTGGTGGGGGAGGGCCCAGGCAGCGGGGAGGGAGAGGGCCTGTGCACAGGTGAGGGGCAGAGCCCTGCAGCGGGTAATCGGCAGGGCCTGTGCACAGGTGAGGGGCGGGGCCTGTGCACAGGTGAGAGGCAAGACCTGTCCGGCAAGTGAGGGCAGGGCCTGTCTAGCAGGACTCTGGGATGCAGCTGCATTTTCTATTTTCACCAGGTCAGCTCTTGCATGCTTTTTCATGGTGGGCTTGATGTTTTGCAAAACTACTACATGAACCTCTTCAAGAGGTGAGTGTAAAAGAAGGTGCCCAGAAGAATTAAGTATCCAAGCTGTAAGTGGATAAGTGGAAGTATAGTTGACAAAAAAAAAAAAAGAAGAAGAAGAAGAAAAAACAAACCATTTAAGTTCATGTGAAAATAATTGTCCCTCCTAAGAGCCACATTTTGTTACACTCCTAATCCATGCTGGGAACTGGAGGGGTTTCTATTTTAAAAAGACCTGGGCACCAGGACTCAGTCTGGGCGAGGGCCAGGTAGAGTGGTTCTAACTGAAGCCCCACTTGAGAAACACTAAGTCTGGTGGCTGCGTGGAAACAGTAGAACCTTCTAGGGCATAAGCAATGCAAATACGTGGCCAGATGTCCAGATTACAGAGCTGGTTGGTGCTGAGAGCAGCCAGGTGCATCAGTGGCCTGAGATGAGCAACAGGGGCGTAGCAGCTCAGGTGCATTTCCAGAGTGTGTGACGTGGGAGCCTGGAGGCACAGGTGCGTCTCCAGAGCAAGTGACACAGGCACATGGTGGCGCAGGTGCGTCTCCAGCGCAAGTGATGCGGGCGCGTGGTGGCACAGATGCATCTCCTCTTGAAAGGAGACAACGAGAAGCAAAGTGTCTGCCAGGGGACAGCGCAGCTCACAGCTGCCAACCCAGCTCGGCCCCCTGACAGGGTTGGGGGATCAGGGGTGCTCAGCTTCTGTGCTTGAAAAGAAAGCCGAAGCCAATCCTTGAAAACTGATTCTCTGCTGAGAGAGCCTTGGAGCTGCTCTGCGGAGAGATGGTCCCTGCACCACTGTGCTGTGACAAGGCTGGGCGAGGCCTTCCTGCCCTGTCCCCACCTTGTGAACTTCACAGTGCTCTGAATCACGACTCCTTTCGACATGCTTTTAGTAAAAATGGACGATATTCTTTTTAAAAGTGAAATACAGGATATCTCAAAGGTCACCATATACAGAGAAAATGGGAAATTATAGCTATCTGTATTTTTAGTTACAAAATATCCATCACAAAACTTTACAAAGAGGTGGCCAACCTATACAGCATATTTTGTAAATGTTCTGTAAAGTTTTTTAATGAATATTTTGTAAATAAAGGTTCATTTCGCTACAATTTCTCCTTTTCCCTATATGTGACACCTATATGTCCCTATATGTGACACCTTTAGGGTGTCCTGTAGAAATGAGAAACTTATTTTTTCATTTACACTGTTTATAGATTGCTGTTCTATTTTGTTAGCAAAATGAAAAATGATCAAAAAATTCCAAATGTCTAGTAAACATATTTGTTTTTAAAAGGGAGCTACTGAAAAATATTTTGTTTATTCACTCAATAGAAAAATATTTAAGGCATCCAAGTATACACATGTTACTGATAAGATTTTTAAAGTCACAAAACACACATGTATTCCGGTACTGAAACCACTGTCATCAAATTTTTGATGTCTTTGTGGAGTGCCTTCTATGTCCTCAGCACTACACGGAGTCATAAACGTGATGACTTGAAATCCCCAAGATATGAAAACATTAGGAGGCTATATTTTTGATAATAAATTTTAGACTGATTTCCAAGCATCAGCTCTTATAGGTATAAATTATCTCTTCAAATGCACATCTGATGCCTCAATCGTCTCTTACTCATGAAGCCATCATGCTATGAAGGTGTTGTTTAAAAGCTAAGAAGCTCAGGAGGTCCAGAAGACCAGCTGAGTTTTTGTTTAAGAGCCAGTGGTGTGAATTGTTCATTGACATCTTAGTATCTGGAATCAGGAAATCCAACTTTTATAAGAGTGTCTTGTTCACACTGAAAAGTCTACAGCACGCTCCCTGGGGACAGGGCTCAGCTACAACTGGAGCGTCACCTCAGAATCGCCCACAATGTAACCTGACCACTGTACACTCATGATAATCTGAAATTTAAAAAGGGAAACATGTAATTCTGGCCTTATGATAATTAGAGTCAACAGACACACACATACACACATATATAGACTTTTTCTCACACTGATCAATAAGATCCTTGAAAAACTGAAATAATAAATGTCAGACTGTTGACTTTTTTCTCATATTAATTTTTTCCTCAATACCAAATAGTTTCCATGCAATGAAATGACAGCTGCAATTTACACTCTGTTACTTACAAACATTTCAACTAGCCTGGGCATCTGTAGACTTGCTGGCCCCTGATACCTTGTTTGCCCAGGTATTTTTTCTGGCTTTGGTATGGGAACAACAGCAAACTTGTAGCTCAAGCATTATCTTTAGAGAGACTCTTGGAGCCCTGGAGGGGGGATCCAGGGGAAACTGAGTGGCCGGGGTCCCACCTCCCCACCCTGCCAGGCACACTAACCCCCAACCTGTAGATTATGGAGTGTCAGCCATTCTGTTAACTCTTAGATCTTTCAAGTACAGAATAATTAAGTGAAACACCATTTGTGTGTTTGTAACTCTTTACTGTGTATTACTGTTAGGAGTCAAGCATTTCAATAAATGTGCACACACAGGGCTGAGCTTTATAGAAAAAGACGGAAACAGCCTCTAAATGTAGTGGTGATTTAAGGTGATCTTGGACCAAACTCACTTTCTCACCTTATTTTGTTGAAAATAAAAATTCCATGAAAATAGATTTAATGGGACCTCTGTTCTTCAGAAAATGACATGCTGCTTGAAGAAATCACACAATGACTTTATTGCATTTTTAAGAGGAAAATAAGAGAAAATGCAAACTCAGCAAGTATCTGAGGCAACCGGCAAAGATGTCAAAGCCAAGGGTAAGTGACGTCTAGACCCCAAAACCAAACGGAATCTTAACAGCTAATACAAAACTGAAAAAGAAAATGAACCACAGGCTTAACATTATACCTGCTGGTGATGCCAGAACCTCAGCTTATGAAGATACTGATCAGTATTTACAATGGAAATTGCTTTTGTTTTTAAAATGAACAAGCTAAAGCACTTTTCTTTAGAGTGCTTTGGTTGTACTTTCAAAATAGTCAGCAATTAAAAATCACTGTGTATGACACGTTACTGACCTTTATGTTACTAAAACAATTTCAAATTACACAGTATCACTTTTAGATTAGCGTGCTAATTATACCGTTTCATCTTTAACATTATCATGGGTTTCTGTAGCAATGGGTTACCCTGTAAGACAATTTAAAGTGAGCATATTTCTTTTGGGAGGAATAGTGAGGCTTAGTATGTTGGAGTTTTACACCTTCACGTAGTGCCGGGCACTTACTTAGAAGATACAGATGGCTCCTGTTTCCAGATGGGTGATTATCGGCTCAGGACAGGATCCGTGTCTGATTGGGATTCTTCTATATCCAGCATTGAACACAGCGCTCTTAGCACAATCTCCTGGGTCCATCTAGCATGCTAAGGACAGGAGAGGCCAGGATTTCCACGGGCCCAGGGAAGTTGTGGTCATAGACTTGGGGACAGCAAGGCAGGAGCGCGGGTGCCAAGAACCTCAGGTGCCTCTGAGCCCAGGCGCTCACCTTCCCTCAGGGAGCAGTCAGTTGAGGAAACCACTGTGAGCATCATGGGCCTGGAGAGAGGTCTGTATAGTCTTCTGGGTAGTGTCTGTTATAACTGAAAAAACTCATCGTGGACTGATGTCACTATATGCTCTAAACTACCCTATTACTCACTTTCCAAGCCACCTAATTTGGAGAAACCTACATCAAAGTCAAAAATCTCTAATTCGCCAATCTTGCAGACTTGTGCAGGTGCACACACTGTCTTCTCTGAAGCTCTGGGTACCTTTCTGCAGCCTCCCGCTGAGCCACAGGCCCAGAGGACAGGGCCAGTCTCTACCACCTGCTGATTAGTTGGGAGTTAGAAACCACGGTGGCAAGCTGTTAGGAGAGCATGTCCTCACAGAGGCACATTGGAGTATGGAAGGCTGGTTTGAAGCCTGGGGATGCCCACACCCCTCCCCTGGCCTCCTCAGAGCCAGGTGGGGTTCAGGCCCTGCAACTTGGGTGGACTTGCCAGGCTTCTGCAGGGCAGAGGCTCTAGAAGGGACACCAGCTCCTGGGCATGGCCTGGCTTTGTGGCCTTCTCTCCTGTGAGTGGGCAGAGGACTGGGAAGGCCCACAGAGCAGCCTCACAGAGACCAGGAAAGTGGCCCCTGCACTGGTGCCTATAGAACTAGAGCTGTGCTTTAGAAAATTCGGAGGTTACAGTGTCTTCATACAAAGCGATCCTTCCTTGAGATGTACTGTCCACATTTAGACACAAAATGATGTGCTTTTGATATCACTGCAATGTATATTAGTAAATTAGAATTTAAATTACTTTTTATTAAAGTATTGGGCATGAATTTATTATTTCTGTGAGCAATGCTATTTGTGCAAATGGCAGAAAATCAAACTTCAGAGATTTAAGCTATTGGATTGTATTTATTCGTTCATTTACCCTTCACAAGACTGGAAATCTGGAATGAGAAAGATGGGGGCATCATTTCTGCTCCTCAGCCGTGTCATTACCTGTTCCTGCAGCTCTCCTACAGAAATATCAGCTAATGAAATTAATCTGCAAAAAAGCAGTAAAGATTTAAATGTGTAATTGTGCACTGTGAAAATAGGATTACAGAACAGAGACAGACACAGCGACTGTGATGGTGGTGATGAGTGAACACGGGCAGAATTAAATGCTCAGCAGGACACGCGTGAGCCCCTTCGCTTCATAGCTGCCTTCTGAATTCTCACCTTTATCATCATCACCATTATTCAGATGAATAACTGAGGCATCAGCTATTAGGAAATTCCCCTGAAGTCACACAACCAGTAAGTGAACTTGGCTGGCTCTGGACCTGGGCTTCACAACTATAGGACGTCAGATTGGCGTCCAAATCCACCCTTGGCTGATTTCAAAGTCTAGACTCTCCGTTTTTCTCCTCTGTGGTTCCCTCCCTGGTGTCAGGAAGCACAAGGGCCCCTCCCTGACACGGGGACCAGCTCCTCTTACCGGCTGCTTAGGTGGCTTGTCTGACATCATTCTCACCATGGTCACTCTAAACCCAGCAGCTGGGGCAGGAGCTCTGTGATTTGTTCTGCCCTGTTTTTCTTTAACAGACTTGAAGTCAGTTAAATGGAACAGGAGAATCATTCCACTCTTGTGGGAAAGTCCCACCATTCTGAGGTCATCGAGAGCTTAGAAGTGGCAGGGACCTGAGGCAGGTGCTGCAGTTCCCATTAGCTCCGTGACTACACGCAGCCGTGACCTTCAAGGGCAACAGGAACACCTGCCCCGGGGGGGGGGGGGATTATCAATGGCGGCAGTTTTATATACTTAAAAAATTAAGTTTAATTGTTTAAAAACCACCCAAGCAAGATTTGAATTCTATGTAAACATAACTAATAATACCATTATGAAATAGTGGGAAGGGATGTGTCCTCTGCGTCTGCTGTCTCTGCCCTGTGCTCTGTGTTGCTTCTCCATCCCAAGTAATGTGCCTTTTTACACTTTGCCTCAATACTTTATTCCTGCATTTTTGAATATATTTAATTATCTGAATGTATATTTGCATTAAATTAACTCGGTTAAATATATATCATTCTGCAAACTAACATTTTAATTTTATTTACACTGTGTGTCAGATAATGGCGTGATTTTCCATTCTGGGCTACTCCATCTGTCTGTAAGTGCTGAATAGGACACACAGCATCCATGCACTGCGAATTTTATGATAAAGTTGGTCAATGTTAGCAACCTTGTTACAACACAGATTGCAAATAACTTTTGTTTGTGAAAACTAGACTGAAAAGAATGTAATTATGCCTGACTTATTCCGAAAGTGTGCACCTGGTTTTATAGAACACAAATGTAGAACTGGGATCAGTGGGTCAAAAATAATATATATTTAAAATGTCAGTAGGTCTCGACAAACTGCCCTCTGAAATCCACCTTAGCGTTTAATCCCTGAAACATGGCACTGGGATGTAACTGTCTCTTCTCTCCACACCACACTCCCCACAAGTCTGAGCCGAGCAGGAATCTGTTTCCCTAGGTTGAATATTCTTCTGCTCCTATGTTCTCTATTCTAAATATTGCTTTTGTTTCTTGTGCTTGGGGCTGTCCACCTACTTTCTTTCTAAGAACTCCATGAGAGTTACTGATTGGGTGTGTCTGATCACTAATCAGAATCACTGACTGTCTCTACTGTCCAGTGAAAACACAGTCGGGTGAAGCCTTGATCCTCTGAGGGAGCTTCTCCCTGCTGCCTGGCTTGTGTGGCCGTGGTCTGTGGGGCCCTCCCAGGCTGCTGCTTCACTCTGTGAGTCTGCTGGTACCCGCCGCTGTACTCTGAGTCTCTTAGAAAACATCAGAACTTCCTCCATCCTCTTTGCTTCTTAGGGGTGCATTCCTATTCTAATTTCCTAACGGCGCATTCACTGAGCTCCACGACTTCTGTAAATTCATCCTTCTCTCAACTTAGTGCTTGTTTTGGTGGGAGAGGCTTCAGATGGACGCCCTCATCCCTCTCTGACACCACCCACCAAACACGTCTCATAAAGAACCTTGTCAAAAGGTGCTGATGTGGACAGGGATCGAGAGATGGAAATAGATAAACTGCCAGACAGAGAAGGTAGATAGATAACAGATGGGGGATAGGAATTGTGTGAACCTGACTCGGTTGTACAGAGACAATCAGTCCTGAGAAGACTAACAAACACCCTCACCCCTGTATGAAAGCCGGGCTACTGAGTGGAGACGGGCTTTCTGAGCTTCACTGTCTAAGGCCTCCCTGGAATTTCAGTACTAGGGAGTAGGAAGATTTATCAATCAGTCACATGTCTAAGGAGCATTTGGGGGGATTTCTTTATGATTTCTATTCACACCCCGTGTGAACACACATGGGACCTATTTGTATGTGAAGTGCATGGAAAGCTTCAGAGCAAGTTTGTCTACCATCTGGGGCAAGTGAGTTGCCACCACTTCTGGCCACCCCTCCAGGCCATCCCTCAGCGCCACCCCTTCAGGTCAGCCTGCAAGGGCCTCCTGTCAGCAACACCTGAGAGGGAGTGTGGCAGCTGCTCCCCAAAGTCGTCAGATCCACACCCCAACACTGTGAGGTCCCCAGTGCGGGGAGCATGGAGAGCCATGGCCTGGTGACTCTGACAATTTCAGGTAAATGTCACAGAACATTCAAGTAGGGAGAGGTGTCACTACGGGGTGGAGGTGCCCTTGGAGGCTGCATAAGAGAAGTGGATTCTTCTAGATTGTCAGAGAATGAGAGTAAAGACCATGGCCAGGCAGAGAGCTGGGGACGCCGGGGCACCTGGGGCACAGAGGACCAGGAGCAGGAGGTGGAAGGGGCTTCTGGGACAGTGGCTGGAGGTGGGCAGCGTCACTCGCCCGCAGATGGAAAGATGCAGGAGAGAAAAGTCTGTGAGAAGCGTCTGTGCAGATTTAAAGCCAGTGGGCCCCTCAGCCACAGCTAGCTCAGTATTTTTATCTCAGTTTTAATAAATGGCCACAATAGCCAGAATGCAAAGAAGAAAGCTGAAACCATACAGAGAAAAATCAATCGCATTCCTGAAGTAGAGTGAGGCGATTATTCTCAGACAAAGGAATCGGAGGACAGATTGTCAACCGTAATTGATGAACATACCAGTAAATTTAAGGAAGAAGAGCTTAAAATAAGCAGAGGCCCTGGACTGTGTGCTCTGCTTCATCCTAACTGTGCTTAGGGAATTCTGTAACGTTGTTTGAGCACAAAGAGCTCCCTGGTGCATCTCAGCCGGAGGGACCTCCACAGCCCAGCGGCTGCACCTGCTCTGCGGGGCCTTCTCACCTAGTGGGGGGCCCACAGTGCACTCCAGAACAAGGTCAAATGCAAGGTCAGGCTGAGGACTGCTTTGAAGATCTGCCCTCCTCACTGAGGCTGGGCAGCTTGTCCAGTGTCCCCAGTAAAGCAGAGGGAAAGGGAAACCTTCAGCCTCCTCAAACTTCAAAAATAACAAAGAAACGCACACATTTGGAATATGCATTTGGGTCCTTTGGAAAGGAGAGAACTGTGTGTGTGCACCGTGTTGCTCACCGTGTCCTCATTAGAAGACAACTAATGTGACATTGAAACCCCAGTGTTTGTGACCCTTAGCAAGTGACTTAAACCACCTTCTCCAGACACCTCAGCTGAGCACCAGGGATAGCAAGGTGCCCCATTCTCGGGGTGCCAGGAGGCTGGGGAGTTCAGACATGAGACTCTGTGCCCAGCACACAGAAGGCAGTCAGCATGGGTCAGCTGAGCTTAGTATTCAGTGTTGAGAGAAACTTGAACTTGGGTTTCTTTAGATCAGACTACCACAGTACAGCTAGACCTGTACAATGACATACATGAAACGTATGTGTGTATGTTTGTGTGAACAGAGTGCTGTTACCCCGACTTTAATCACAGCGTCACCAGCAGCTACAGCCCGGACACACACCCAGCCATCTGGACTTTAGAGTCTGTGGTCTTTTAGTGTCTTCTTTAAATGTGAAAACAGAGTCACTAATAGTGCAGCACTTAGTCGTCAGTAAGTTAAGCTTATAAGATAATATTCATAACTGTCTTTGATACATCCCTGTGATCATTATCTTATTGGATACGGCTTAGAGAGATGTTTAGATGTTTTGAAGTAAACTTGAGACTCAGCTGGCCTGAGGTTAACTTTGCAAATAAAAACCCTGAGACCCAAACCTGAACCCGGTGGTGTTGCCCTTTCTCCTTGCCGTCCACCGCTGATCCATCGCATGTGTCAAGGCCGGATGAAGAGAAGGAATGTGAGAACAACCTGAGGCTTCCTCCTCTCAGGAGGACCCACGGCTTCTTCACTTAGCTGCTGTTTGAACACTTACTGTGTCCTGGGGGGTCTCACAAAATATCCAGGTTCAAAAGGTCACCAGCTCTGCTGCCTCCCTTCATCATTGCCTCATTTCCTTATAAAATTATTTTAATTTCTCTGAATTTTTTCTTGAAAAAAATGCATTGTGTTCCCTGCATTGTTTAATAGCATTTGAAGAAACATTTTCAGAAGCTACGTGCACACGGTGGGCTTCCTACTCCTTTCTGGCTGCTTTATTGGTTAGAACAAAAGTCAGGTTTTGAGGGGAGTACCCATGAAGGTGGGGACTGTGGCCTCTTGCTTGTGTCCCAGCCCTTGGTGGAGTGGACGATCAGCAGGGGGGCTCCCATGTTTGTGGCGAGTAGATCCCCAGACCCCAGGCCATGTGTGCAGGACCTCATCCCTCCATTTGGACACCGCCTGCCTCCCTCTGGGGTGGTTCACCTGCTCCCAGCTCGCCACTGGATTTCGCATTTCCAAACACTTCCAAATTCCCTCTCCAGGCACCAAACAGCTCACCTGCTGTCTCCCTGACATAGAAAACTATGCCAAACACCCCAATTTGCAGGACCAGATCTGTCCTTTACTAGTCTTCACTAATTTGGGTTCATTTTTTACAGGACCAGATCTATCCTTTACTACTCCTCACTAATCTTGGTTCATTTTTTACTCTTCAGAGCAACCACTTCTTACAGATTCTGTAGCTTCTGCTTTGGTGTTTTAATGTCTTTCTAGTCTCATTAAGAACATAGGTTTTTTGTTTGTTTGTTTTGTTTTTTATTTAATTTTGGCCGGGGCTGGGTTTGAACCCACCATCTGCAGGATATGGGGCCAGCGCCCTACTCCTTTGAGCCCCTTTTTTTTAGTTAGAATAGTCTTTATAGTTATTATTGTAAAGAAGAATAGAAAAATAGGCAATTCTCTTGACGAAAAATTTACATATCATACAGAGTTTAACATACAGAAAATATATTAAATTTTTATCATTTATTTTAGAAGGGTTAAAATGTCTAGAGTTTTAACATAATTTAAAAATAGAATATTACAAAATTAAAATGCAGAAACAATTACCATATTCTGTAAGTCAGTAGAAATAAATATTAAGACCTGGGTGTGGTGGATCACACCTGTAATCCCAGCACTTTGCAAAACCAAGGTGGGAGAACTGCTGGAGGCCAAAGTTCATGATTAGCCTGCACAAAACAGCAAGGGCCTTTGTCTACAAAAAAAAATTAAAATTAACCAGCTGTGGAAGCACGCACAGGAGTCTCAGTTTCTCCTAAGGCTGAAGTAGAAAGATCCCATAAGCCCAGGAGTTTGAGGTTCCTGTGAGCTGTGACGCCAGGGCACTCTACCTAGGGTGGCAATGTGAGACTCTGTCTTTCAAGAAATGAGAGAGAAAGAAATACTGAGAAATATGATCAGATATAAACAACATCAGAATGCCTTGGATTTTAGCACCACATCCTTATCTCTTGAGGTTAGTTAAGAGCAGAACGTGTTTTAAGCAGATGTATTTAGAGCCAGGCCAGCAAAGGGCACTTCCACATACAGCCGTCTAGTGTGGTCACCAAGCCCAGGATACAGTCAAATATCTAATCCCAAGATACACGGGAGCAGTCACAAATGAAATTTCAAGAAGTTTCTTTCTTTTAGTTCTCCTTTGCCACAGTTGTGAGAGCTCACTTTCCTTTTTCACCTACTTCACAGTTAAAATCACATATCTTCTGGCTGGACACCTGCCCTCTGGGACTTGGCTCATTATACCTGCTCTGTTCTTTCTTCCAGGATGATATTTTTTCCAGTATCTGAGAACATGTCAGATACTTTCTGGGAAGTATGTTATGTTTGAGTAGTTACCAATTTTTGATAACTTGGGATAGTGGTACTTACCATATTTACAGAAAGGACCTCTAATCCTACAGCGGTAAGTTAGGTCATCTTTGAGCATCTCAGAAACCAGGCGCTCATCACCAGCAGGTGCACGGGGAGGGAGGGCCCACCACAGATGCACCACAGACTGAACCTCACTCCTGGCCACGTTCTGAAATGCATGGAGTCCATAGATGCCACTGGGACAAACTGCTAGTCAGAGAGTGATGAATGTGTCCCGATTAGGGCCAAGCTGACATGAAGCCCACGATTTAGGTGTTTTATACATTCTTATTCCTTTATTTTTCAATCCTAAATACTGATAGTTCTAGTTATGGCCACAGATCATTCTGGAAAGAAGTAAGAATTTAAATTGCTTTTTTGAATGTTTGAATAGTCTTTCTATCTTCTCTGGGGAGATGCACGTTTAGAACTTAAGAGACAGTGTTATTCATAATGAAAATAGCAGAGACTGAGCCATGGGCTTGTGGATGTCCGGAGGTGGAGAATGGTCAGGAAAAGATTTGCTGCTCCTCATGGCAGAGGTCAAATAAAACCAGCATTTCTTCCATTTTTAATATTAAAATTATGAGGATCATTTGATTTAAAGGAATATTACTTTTGTAAGTATAATTCCTATACAAAATTCAAAACCCTGCCCTTTTGCCAGCGATATTAGCAGTGTACGAAGAGTTTAAATTGTAACTTAGAGAAGCAAATTTAGTCATTCTTTACTTTGATCCACCAGTTTCAAAAAGCTTTGCATTCTAGCAGAGAGAATGCAAAATAATATTTTAAGGAAATTTGATTCTTGAGGCTGTTGTGCTTCCTTATACATAAATTACCCTTAAACCACAGTGGTTATTGAAATAAAAATTCCATTTCTCTTACACTGACAATCCGTTCAGGGGGGCGGGGAAGTTCCTTTCCCTGAACTGAATGAGCAAATTGACTGTGACATCAATGTGATTATTACAGTCACGCTTTTTATTTTTAATATTTTCCTCTTGACAGATTTATTTCCTTTCAAATCAGAAATATTTCTTCTGAAGAAAAAATATATAGCCCCCTTATGTTTTTTGATACTGAAAATTACCAGCTGCGAAGCAGTGACATACGGGAATTGAAGCCCCTGGCGAGTGACCTTACAGACCACAGAGGCGGGGGGTGGGATGCGGCGGTTTAGGCAATCTCATCGCGGCCGCTTGGCTCGTGAAAAATGAGAAATAGGTTTTCTATTACTAAATATAATGAATTTCCTTTCTTTCCTGTCACAAATTGTCAAACTTCATTCAGTAGAAGAAAGATCCGGGCTGAACATCTATGGAGGAGTCATAGGAACCCCCGTGCTGTACAGTGGGTGAAAGCTGCGCGATTCAGGGAACTACTTCATCAGCCCGACATCCCAGACTAATGCCGTTAGTGGGTGCGGTCCCGCTGGCCCAACTGGACCTACACATAAAACATTTTCAGTGCCACGGACTGGACTTGTGTGCATGTATGTTCCGTTGCATGTATTAAATATCGCATTTAGTGGTCCATGAAGAGGTTAATCATCTTCCTGACAACCAACAGAGTTTTATTGGAATCTGTCATGCCTGTCAAGAACAACACCGGCGATTTTGTGAGTAATGACATGAGATCCACTGATCTGTAATACACCGAGGGAGCGAGAAATGACCCTGGGAAGTACCTGGTCACATTTCAGCCCTAACCTCACCCACATCAGGCCGAAACCTGCATGCACAGCCATGTGCCCCTGCTGAGGTGACTGGGAGGACGCAGAACCCAGTCAACGCCTTCCTGCCTCATATACTCAACCCCCAGAGGCGCGTGAAAGGAGCCACCCTCTTTAAAAGACACAGGAAGACGGGGAAGATGATGTCGACTGGAGTCGAAAGACCAGTGTGATGCTGGGTCCCAAATGTGGTCCTGGACAAGGTCAAAAGACAAAAGTAGCTCTGCCAGGATGAACTGAAGCAGAGACTTGCAAACACGGAGCCTTTGCTGGGCAATGGCGTCCAGTCAGTGCTGAAGCTTTTGGATTTTACAGGTTCCTGGTCGTGTAAGAGAAAAATCACACCCCCCTTAGAAAATAAACTTTGAAGGAGAAGAGGTGCAAAGGCTCTGTCTTAGTTCGATGGCATTATGTAAATTTAGTCGGAGAAAGGGAGAGAGACAGAGAAAGACAGAGACAGAGAGACGGAGAGCCAGGCTCAGTGCAGACGCTGCATGTGTGCACTTAGTCCTATCTTGAGCTTTATTACATGTAGGACGTTATTTCAAAATAATAAGTTAGAAATTAAAACAGGACAACTTACAGCTGAGTATCCATGTTACTGACTAAAAGTCAGTCCACCTGGTGGCCACCTCCCTCCCTCAAATTCTCCAGTTCTATCATTATTTCTCAGATGAAGTCATTCCTTCTCAAAGGATAAGAATAGACTAATTAATATTTCTTAAACTTCTGTATTTGGATGATTAGGGTGGCCTGAGAGCTCACCACGTATAGGAAGCCTGGGGTCTCACAAGTTCTTATATAGCAAGGAGGTGGGGGCTGCAATGCCCGGGTATACAGAACCTGGCTTTTCTCACGGCAATGCGGGGTCATTCAGGCTGACGTTCTGGGTATGCACGAGCTAAACTGATAAGGTCACATTTTACTCTTGCAACCAATATTTATTGAACATATTTTCTGTAGGTGCTGGTTTAATATTCGTGACCCAAGATTCCTACTCTCATATAACTTGGGATTTGTTGGGAAGACACTAAAAGTATGCAATTAGACAAATGTTTATAAATAATTAAAGATTTTAGTGAAAATGAATTAAGGTTATGAAAAGTAACTGAAGCTACTACTACTTTAGACCCAGAGGTGGGTCTACAGACTCCTAATGGAGTGGGTCTCCTTGTGGGCCGAGATGTCTTCTGAGACTCACACCTGGAGGCTGCAGAGACACAGACAGAAATCGCACCCATGTACTGGGAGGCTGGGGGGCCTGACCTGTGAGAGCCCATCTGGGAGACCTTGGGATCGGTTTTGGATAAGTTAAGGGAGAGTGAAATTCTGGGCATGACGCTTGGGACAGAAGCCCCAGAGAGGGCTCTACCCTGCTATTTTTGTCCTGTTCGTATACTCTGCACTTTATAAATGCGGTGGTTTGATAATGTAAAAGTGCTCTTGAACTACGGCCTCCAGCTCCTCCTCCTTTCTTCCTGGGCTCCTAGAGCAAAAAGAGGAAGGTCTGTTATCTGTTAAGTTAAAAACAGCTAATCAAACTTCAAAAATTCTGAAATCAGTACATGCCATTAGCAAAAGAACTTGGTGAAAACAATTAATTATGTCTATTTACTACCCTGTAACCAGAGACATTTTAAGACATGGAGCCTACAGTGTGAGAACCAGTGATTCACTTACTCTTTTTAAGAAATTTATAACAGTTGTATCAAGAAATAATTCACACACTATACAATTCACCCTGTAACGGGACGGTTGAAAGGCTCTCGGCATATTCACGGCTGTGCGGCCATCACTGTGATCAATTTCAGAACATTTCATCACCCCAGAAAGAAACCCCGTACCTTTTAACAGTCACCACAAATTTTATCCAGCCCTGTCCCCTGCCCCGAGCCAGTATTAATCTCCTTTGGTCTCCATGGATTTGTCTGTTTTGGAAATTTCACAAAAATAGAGTTGTGTAACACGTGGTCTTCCGTGACCGGCTTCCTTCCTGCGTGTCTGCTGGACTCAGTGCCGTGTCACACGCATCCTCCCCTCTTATTGCCAAGCGGTTTTCCACGTGGTGCCCCCGTAACATGTATTCATCATTTGGGGTGCGTGCGCTGTTCCCCTTTGGTGCCATCGTGCATAATCGGCGATCATGTGGGCTTATGTCTTTCTGTTGAGCGCATACTTGGGGGTGGGCTTGGGGGGTCTTCAGGTAATTCCACAGTAGTCTTTTGAGGAGCTGCCAGACTGCTCTTCAAAGAAGCTCCGACGTGTCACGTTTCCACCAGCTCTGCGTGAGGGCTTCAGTTTCTCCACATCCTCCCCAGTGTTTGCGCCTGTATCTTTCTGATGCTGGCCACCCTGCAGAGGGACAGGCGTATGTCATTGTGTGATGCCTGCCACCCTGCAGGGGACAGGTGTATGTCACTGTGGGTTTGAGTTGCCATCCCCTGAAAACCAAGTGGGTGGAACATCTTCTCATGTGATGCTCACGTCTCCCGAGAAGACCACCTGGGAATCTTCTGGGTGGAAATATCCACTCAGATCCTCAATCACTTTTTCCGTTAGGTTACCTGTCTTTTTATCCCTGAGTTGTATACTTATCAGATGTTTGAGTGTCCAAATATTTTCTCCAATTGTGTGCGTTATCTTTTTCCTTTCAGATGCTATCTTTCAAAGCACAGTTCTTAAACATTTTGATGAAGTTCAGTTTCACTATTTTTGCTAGTAGTTGCTTATGCTGTTGGTATCACATCCAAGACACTATTGCCGAAGTCATGAGGATTTATGCCTACGTGCTCCTCCAAAAGTTTAGAAGTGTTACCTCTGGCGTGTAAATCTTTGATCCATCTTGGATTAACTTTTGCGTGTGGTCTGAGGTAGGAGTCCGACCTTATCATCTGTGTGGAATACTCAGTTTTCCAAGCAGGATTTGGTGAAAACACTCTGTTCACTTATCGCTTGGACTCAGCCGTCCTGTAGCGCTCTCTCGCTCCCGACGCTCCTCACAGGAAGTCACACCCTGATCTTACTGGGCTCCCTTTCACATGATGAGATTTTTCTCTTGCTTTTTTCTTATGATTTTCTATTTGTGCTTGACTTTCAGCATTTACCACATGTGGTTCACTGAGCTTCTGCAGTACCTCAGAATCACGTTTTCAGTCACATGTATTGGAGCATCTGCTAGTCCCTCAGCACATGTGCTGCTGGCTGGACGGTGCCCCGTGTGTGCTCCCACACCTGCTGTTGACTGGACGGTGCCCCGTGTGTGCTCCCACACGTGCTGTTGGCTGGACGGTGCCCTGTGTGTGCTCTCACACGTGCTGTTGGCTGGACGGTGCCCTGTGTGTGCTCTGACACGTGCTGTTGGCTGGACAGTGCCCTGTGTGTGCTCTCACACATGCTGGACAGTGCCCCCTGTGTGCTCCCACACATGCTGTTGGCTGGACGGTGCCCCGGGTGTGCTCTCACACGTGTTGGATGGTGCCCCATGTGTGCTCCCACACATGCTGTTGGCTGGACGGTGCCCCGAGTTTGCTCTCACATGTGCTGTTGGCTGGACGGTGCCCTGTGTGTGCTCTGACACGTGCTGTTGGCTGGACGGTGCCCTGTGTGTGCTCTGACAAGTGCTGTTGGCTGGACGGTGCCCTGTGTGTGCTCTGAGGCTGTGCTCTTTGGTTTTCTCCCCTTCTTCCCTCTGTCCTTTTAATTGTAGTAAACCTTCATGTTTACTGGAACCTACTTTGGCTCAAATCTACCATTGAACCAGTTGGTGAATTTCTCATTCCGGTTATCGTGCTTTTGAAACCCAGTATTTCAATTTGCTTTGTTTTTCATACGAGGTCCACCTTTTAAGCTGGGAGTCTCTATTTGATCGTCATCACTGCCATCACCACCTTTCAACTTCCGTTGGCCTGGGTTCCGTGGGTCCTGGGAGTCTCCGGACATCTTTCAGACCCCCGTCCACTGCTTCTCACATCACCCACGGCCCCTCCTTCCTGGGGGCCTTACTTTTCCCTGTGCCTTTTCATGCCTCTTAATTTTGTGCTGAAAACCTGGCATAGCAGATAACATATTGAAGTGACACTGGACACTGAAGCTTCCTTTTCCCTCTGTGTGGCCTGTGACCCCCACGCTGAGAAAGGACAAGCTGACTGACTATCACGCTCAGGGAAGGGGGGGGGATATGCAGCTCCCTGGGTGAAAGCTCCACTCTGCCACTTAGAGTTAGGGGGGGATGTTGTCATAAATACACAGATCTGTTGGGATGGAGGAAGATGTTTATCTAAGGAACTTTCTGTTGTAATATTGTGATTGATGTGTTTTAGGGCAATCTTGGAAGAGGATCAAAGTATGAGGAGCTGACTTCTGAATTACCAAGCAGGCCATGGGCTCACGGAGACTCTCATATCCAAAAATGAGTGCACCTCTGTGCATTGCTGAGTGGAATCCCTAATAAAGAAAAAAAGAGAAGGGATCATCTTGTGATATAAACATTCCTCGGCAGTGAATCAGTTAGTCAGAAAAATTATATCTAAAATATATTTACACCTTACTTCCATAAAAATAAGTTATATCTGAATATCAAATACAAATTACAAAGAGACTGTAGTCTATAAAATGCCATACATTCAAAATAGCTTTAAAAGCTATGATTTCAAATATTTTCTCTTATCCACAGAGCCCTCTAGTGGAGTAAAGGTCATCAAAACTAATTCTGTAGAAAAAAATAACCAAGCTTTAGAAATCGCCATTTTATTTCCCATGAATAAAATATCTGGGCTTGGGAGACATTTCTAGAAATAACTACCCCACGTTTCATTTCCTTATTTGTCTAAAATACATTTGCTTAACAAACACAGACACACATACACACATGCACACATACCACTTTTGGTAAAAGACATAAGTAGAATCATCTTTTTCAAAGCGGTATTGTTCAGAAATGTATGATGATGGTGAATTCCTTAACTACATCTTCACTTTTCATAAATTCCTAGGTTGTTTATTGATGACTTTTGTCATTTTGTTTAAAGCAAAGGTTATTTATGATATTGAGAACGTGTCAAAACACCTCTCCTATGTCACTAGCGGATCAATTTTCTTAGCCTTTAAAATTTTTGACAAACATTTGAATTTTCTGCTAGAGATGTTTCTCCTAATTTTCTCATGTATTTATCTACATTACACCTATGGCAGTGGACAATGTCCAGCAGATACACAAGTAACCCCACTCCTCCCCGTGCCATCACCTACGTCAACAAGCAGCAGCGCCCCTCCCTGGCATCACCAAGGCCTTCATTTTCTCCACCTTCCTTACTAATTGATGTCCCCATAGAGTGGCTCATAAACTAATTAATGAAAAATATTTCTTCCCCTACTGACACTATCTCTGCTGCAGAAAAGAAAGGAAAATGTGATAGGAAACTCAACTGCGGTCTCTTCAGTGGTGGAAGACCAGTTACTTACAATAGTGCTTTTTTTTCTCTTTCCATTGTAGATTATCTTGGTTTTTAATATATATTAAGTAGGAGTATTGATAGCTTACTTCTGCTGCCCTCCACAGCATTGTACCCAGGGGAGTCCCAGGGAGAAGCCTGCTTCTTTGAATCAAACCCCCATTAAGGACATAACACTTGGAGCCCTCTGGTTTAAATGACTGCACTTTGAAAAACTTGAAAAAAATCAAGTGACAGCTCCAAGATCAATACAAACCAGCTGTAACCTGGGACATATAAACATGTCTGCCTGTCAAGTAGTCTTGTATGAATCTGATCAAGATGATTCCAATTTTTGATGAAGTTATTAAAAATTTTCTGTGCTGCCCAGAATGTATACCAGATCACTCCAGGTATTGCTTGGAAAGACAGTGTTCCTGCACTCAGCTCTCTGCAGCGCGACCAATATAATGAAATTGGCTTTGTATTGTAGAATCATGCTTCTCTGAATCAACTGCTGTTCTGAGCATTTCACTAATTGTGTTACTTGGGCTTTTTTTCCAACTTTATTGGGGATATTTGTCAAAAATTATAGATATATAAGGTGTATAATGAGCTGTTTTGATACATGTGTTCATTGGAAGATGATCAGCACCCTCACGCCAGTTACTACATCTACCCTGCTGTCATGTGTGTGCATGTTCGTGTGTGTGTGTGTGTGTGTACGTGCATGTGCATGCGTGTTCTTGTGAGTATGTGCGTGTGTGTGGTGAGAGCGCTCACAGTCTGCCCCAGCACATCTAGAGCAGACAGCGCAGCCTCACTAACTGTAGTCACCGGGCTGTACATTTGGTATTCAGAACTTCTCATCTTACGCATGAAACTTGCTACCCTTTGCCCAGATCCTCTCCCCCAACCCCCAGGCCCTGGCAACTACCCTTCCACTCCGCTCCCGTGAGTTCAGCATTTTTAGATTCCACGTGTAAGTGAGACCATACAGTATCTGTCTTCCATATGCAAAATGGCAAGACTCCTTTTGTGTGGCTGCTAATATTCTCCATTTTCTTTATCCATGTATGATGGTTAACTTTACAAGTCAGCCTGGCTGTGCTAAGGTATGTCTAGACAGCTGGTAAAACTCAGATGTGGTGTGTCCATGGGGATGTTTCTAGAAGAGATTAGTTAGTGTCTGAGTCAGTAAACTGACTGAGGGAAGGTCCACCCAGCCGCTGCAGGTGCACTGGGGCTGGACAGGACAGAAGGTGGGGGAGGGGCTCTCTTCTTAGCTGGACATCCAGCTCCTCCTGCCCTTGGACACCACAGGGCCTGTTCACAGGTCTGTGGACTCTGGGGCTGATACCACCATCCCCTCAGTTCTCAGACCTGTGGCCTCACGGTGGAATTGACCCCGTCTGTGCCCCTGGACCACAGGCCTGGGGCTCAGCCTGAATCAGGAGGTCCACATCAAGTCATTTCTGCTGCCACCTGTGTTTTTCTTGTTCAGGAGTGATTTGGTGGGTCTTTCATGGTTCCATATGAATTTTTGACTTATTTTTCATATTTATGTGAAAAATGCCAATAGAATCTTGATTGGAAATGTACTGATCCTGTAGATGGCTTAGGGTAGTGTGGACATTTTAACAAATTACATTCTTCCAGTCTGTGAACTTGGAAGTTCTATTTATTTTTGACTTCTTTAATTTCTTTCATCAATGTTCTGTAGTTTTCAGTGTACTGATCTTTTACTTCCTTGGCTAAATTTATTACCATGTACATTTTTTTATATTATAAATGGGCTAACTTGCTTAATTTAATTTTAAAGTTTGTTATTAGACTTTAGAAACACAACCGATTTTTGTTTGTTGATTTTGTTACCCAGTTTTTTGAGATTGCTTCTGTAAACACCCATCTTCCTCCCTGCACAGAAACACAAACATGGTGTCCTGTGCAGGTCCCACGCAGAGCGGCACCCAAGGAATACTGGGCACATGGTGAGTTGCAGGGGCACTTGACCTTGGCACCAGGGGAGCTGCTGAAGGTGTTTATCAGATAGCTGGAGCACACCTGTGGAGTTGCCATAGTGAAGGTCTTCCTCCTGAGCTGCACTAGGAAGAGACGCTTCCTGATGACCAGGCTTCGTCCTGCTCCTCCCTCGGAAGGTGATGAGCACGCTGTCTCCAGCATAGTGCATGAGTCACCTGGGCAGCACTGAGACGCCTGCTGCCCCCTCCCCCACCATTGTTAATGCAGCCCTCCCGAGGATTGGTGGGAGGACAAGGAGGCATAAGGACCCTGAATGACAGCAGGGCCCCAGCACAGGCAGTGTGAGTGAGGGGCTGGGAGACCCCAAGTGAGTCCAGAGCTGCCCTCCTTATATCCACCGCACCTGGTCCCAGGATGGCCCTGCAGCCTGATGTGAGACCACCTTATCAGGTGTCTGCACCGCAGCCTGTGGTGACCACACTCTTCCCTCGTCTCCACCAAGTCCTAGGGCACAGAGTATTCCGAGGAGACCCTGTCATATTAAAACCCAGGAGTTAAGAGTTCGGTGCCCTGAGTGGTGACTGTGGCTGCCCTAGACTCCCACGTCAGAGCCTTGCACGAATGTGGCCTGTGCCCCGAAGGTGCTGTCTCTGCACACAGATGCATTTACCTTGCTTGTCCCAATGCTACACGCACAGTGGAGGAGCTGGCTGTCCAGCAGGACGCACCCTGCCATGTGGCCGCCTGCACTTCTGGCCTCTCTTACGGTTAGAGGTGGTTGCAGGCCCAGTGCTCATCTCACTAGAGAACTGGCGGGGGGGTGAGGGGGCTGCTGCTCCTCCAACTTCTGGGCCATCAGTCCTGCTCTAGGACCAGTGCTATAAAAATCATTTTCAACTTGTGCCAGTAACAGTGATGTCCCCAGGCTTGAGCCTACCCCAAAGTCACCTGGGCAGGTGGTGGTGGCAGGGTTGTTTCTCCCCAGAGAAACAGAACTGACCGGACACAGAGAAGTTATGGGCATCGGGCCAGGGGATGAAGGAAGCCAAGCAGACCCACAATCCACCTGCTGTGAGTGGAACCAGCAGGATTCAGATGTGTCCCAAGGACCCCAAAGTGGGAGGGGACATGTGTGCCCAGTCCACAGGTCTGAGGACCGGGAGCCCCAGTGTCCAAGGGCAGGAGGAAATGGCTGCCCCAGGTTGGAAGAGAGCAGACCCGTCCTCCCTCTGCCCTTTTTGTTTGATCTGAGCCCAGCAGACTGGGCAACATCCGCCCTCCTTCTCTGCTCAGTCCACTGTTCAGATGCTGACCTATTCAGGAAACTTAGGGACACACCTACGGGTGACGTCTCACAGCTTGCTAGCCTCTCTCAGCCCAGCATCACCACTTGGCCAGTGCCGGGAGTCCCTCCCAGGCCCACACCCCGAGTCTGTGTTCTGGGGCGCACTGTCCTGACAGCCGTTGTCCACAGGTCTGCTGGGAGGTGGGCTGGAAGGCAGGAGCCGCCTCCAATTTCTTTGTTTCCTTATATTCAGAATATCGCGGGTCATGAAAAGTGCTGGACACCATCACCCGACTGTCCCCAACTCACAGTTCTTGTTTGCTGGCCTTGGAAGCCTGGGGTGGGCGTGGGCGCTTCTCCGTCCATGGTCCCAACCCACCTGGGAAGCCCCTGGCAGCCTGAACTTGGGGATGGGTTCTCAAACCTCTGCCGGGCCTGTCTGGTGGATTCCCCCAACGCCCCACGTGCACCCATGTTCCAGTCTGCGCAGCCGGGTACCCTTGGACTCCTCGGCGGCCGCCAGTTTCTTCCGGTGCCTGGAAGCTTCTTCCGGCTCCATCCACAGACTCCGGGTTGGACACGCTGCCCTCGCGGCCTCTGTGTCCCCCACAGGGCGGGTTCCCGTCCAGGCCACTGTGCACCTTCCCCGCAGCCTGGCCTGGGGTCACTGGACTCCCTGGTTCCCTCTTCTCCAAACGACAGGGAAAGGGCTGAGTGGAATCCGTCCCTGAGTGCTTTGCGATATTTACAAATGGTATTTAAAATGTGTCAGGTACTCAGCGCTCACAATACCTTTACATTAAAGGCATTTTATACTAAATATCCTTTTGCATGGAAGGCCACTCTGTCTCACCAGTTTCATCGCAGAATCACTAGGCGACCGCGGTGGTCGCCGGTGGTGGAAGGCGGCCGGCTACGCTCTGACCCAGTCTGCTTCCCTGCTTAGAACGATCGAGCCAGGCATGCTGTTTGAATTCGGATTAGACTCTTCTGGAAGCAAAGTAAAACCTGAAAGTTCCCCTTTTCAGCGTCCCGGGCCAGCAGGTGGCAGTAGACCCCTACACTTCCGGACTAGACGTCCCAGTCGCTTTGTGATCAGACACCGCCAAGAGTTGCTCTTCCCAGAAAGCGTCCGTGTGAGTTACGCTGTAGAAATTTTCCCACGGTGTAACCACAAATTACAGACAACCAGCGTCAAACTGTACGGTCAGTTGTTTATTCAGTTGCCATGACCGCGGAAATCAGTTCAAAGATGAAAACACACTCCATCCTGTCACCACTTCCCAGCGCCATCCACAGAGGATCTAACCACCACCGCAGCAGGTGCCTGGACTGGGAGGTAGCGGCGCATCCCCGAATCTGTTTCCATCCGCCTTTTCTCCTAGGGGAGGTAGTAAGTGATCCAGCTGTACGTTATGTAAAATTTGGGGAAATAATCATAGAAATATATAATAGGAATATGTGCTGTGCTTTTCACTAGGTACAGACAGATAACCTTATGTGATCATTTGTTCCGATAATGATGTCTTACTACTCAAATAATTTTGACCTCAATTGAATTTTTCTTATGTTTTCCAGCAATCAGGAGCACTATGTATCAGATGGGATTTCTCTTTTTAATCTGTCTCATCAGAAACACATCTGACCTACTTGTCTTAACATCGCATTTATTTGTCTTGATAGGAATAGTTTCCCCTGTGCTTAATGAGCTCTACGTCCTTTTAAATGCATATACATGTAAATGTATTTTAGTTACATTGAAATTAAAACAAAATCAGTGGATGAGTTAAATAGGGTCAGCAATGAACTACAAGATAAATTGAATAAATTTCCAAGACTACACTAGAGAGAAAATCAGTGGGTGTGAAGAAGGCTTAGAAAAGAGGGGTCCAAAGCTGGAGAAGCAGAGTGGAAAGGCCCAGGACACACCTGCCAGTGTCACCAGGGGCCGGGGACAAGCGGTGAGAGAGGGGGCATCTAAAAGAAAGGTGCCGAGAGTTTTCAAAAATAATAAGAATATTAACTTTCATATTTACCCAAGACTCTACCCAGCCTGACAAAGCAAAGTAAATCAACAACTAAATCACTGTAATGAAACTTCAGAAGACAGTAAACAAAAAATAGTGGTTTTAACAGAAGCTTGAAAAATATATATATTTTTATAAAAAATAAATGCCTGACAGCTGACATCTCAGCAGTGAATCGAGAAGTCAGAAGACAGCGGGATTGTGTCTTTAAACCACTGAGATAAAACTATTATCTTCCTGCAGTTTTAACCCCCAAAGGAAGAATTACAACAATAGAGTGAAATAAAAATTCATAAATTCGTAAATTAAAATGGAGAAAGTTCATTGCCACAGAACGGTCACTACAGGAATTTTTCTCCCCAGGAATAGAACAATGAGCCCTATAGGAGTTCCAAGGTAGAGGAAGACTTCAGCAGAGAACACGCCAGGTGCAGACAAGGGGGCATTCTCTGCCTTCACACTGGCTGGAAACTCCTATTGTCGATAAGCCTGCTAGTTCTGGAAAGCTCAATGTCCTTTTTAAAAAATCTGTGAAAAGGTAAAATTATGAAAGCCAGCCTTCCACAATTTATTGCTGTAATATTGTCCTCTGATCAGATCATTTGACCTTGAGCCTAAGTGACTGAATCCCCTTAAAATAAACCACTGTGACACTTGTACTATATTTTTCTGAATGAAGGTGGGAAGGGACTAATAAAAGGAGCAGTCATGGGTATTAACCACATCTCTCCAACATGTAGTTGTTTAATTCAGAAGCAAACCAACAAAAGATCTCAGGCACCTCTGAGTGAAAATACTCCAAAACTAGCATCAAGAGAAATATTTTAAATGGCTAGAGATGAAAGTCACGTTACATGCACAGAAGCAAAGATGCAGATGGTTTCTGACATTTTAGGAGATGCAGAGTCCAGACACAAAAAAGACTGTTGCCTTAAAGGAGAGAGACAAACACGCAACCAGAGTCACATGTCCAACAGAAATATCCTCATGAATTAATATGAAGTAAGGACATTTTGAGACTACTAAGAGCAGGGAGAATTCACCACTAGTAAGTCTGCTAAAGAACATTGTCCAGGCTGGAAATAAGGACACCACACGGACATGAGGTCCACAGACAGGAGTGAAGACAGGGGAAAGGTCACTGCAGGGTTACTGTTCTCGGAGCTAACTGGCCGATGACCCAGAGGAAAGCACCGCAGACGAGATGATTAATCTGAAAAGGGAGGCTGAGGCTCACTCTGGCACTCAGCAACCACCCATCTTTATCGATTCTCTTATATACTCTAAAACATCTGATAAAAGTTTAAAATATCAAACAGTTAAGACAGCAAAGTAAGATCACAGAAACTATCATAAAGATTCCAATTCAGTACAATTACTGCTGAGCACGTATACAATTGATAGGAATTAAAAACATTTTATTTGGGGCTAAATCACAAAGATGCCAGGTTGTCTGTTCCATTGGCCCATTTCCTTGAACTAAGACCAACAATTATTATGTTAAAGAGAAGAAAGGAGCAGAGTGCAACTGCCCAGGGCCTCAACAGGTGTTTAGCCGCCAGCTACGACCCAGCGTGGTCCTCTGGCAAAGTCCTTTCTAAGAACATTTCTGCTTTTTAGCAGGCCCAGGCATATTCTCAGATTAAGGGAACTCCATCTTAGGGCCACGTTCCACGGGGAGCACATGAGGCCAAACGCCATGTCTGAGCATGGGGGGCTGTACCCCTTCACCATGGGGCAAGCAGCGAAGACTGCTTTGGTTGGCTTGGCTTCTCTTCTCTTTTCTTTTCTTTCCTTTTTTCTCTTCTGTTCTCTTCTCTTCTCTTTTTTTCTTTTCTTTTCCTTTCTTTTCTCAATTCCTTTAAGAGACAACAGACTTCTTAGTGAAGAATTGCATGCTTGTCTTATAGGGCAAGACACAGAGACAGGAGACAAAGGGAGCCCCAAATGCCAATCAAAGCCTCAGATGCCGTTTATAAATATTTACAAGATAATATAAAAATATATATGGATCCACAAAGGGTTTGAAATAGCCAAAAAGGTTTGAAAACAAAGTTAGAAAACTACTACTATCTGATTTTAAGACCTAGTATAAAACCACTATAATCAAGACAATATATTGGTAAAAAAAAAATAAACAAATAGATCAAAGATGCAGAATAAAAGTTCCACATTTATAGGTTCAGTGTGTTTGCAGTAAATTTGGTAATGAACTTCAACAGAATAAGGAAAGTCTTCACAAGAAATAGTGCTGAAATAAACATATTACACATGAAAACAAAAATGAACCTCAGCCCCTAAGTAACCACACAGAATCAATTCAGATAGACACAAACACAAAGGTTAAATCTATTATACTTCAAAAAAAGCATAGGACACCTTCATAACTATTAATAAGGCATGGATTTCTTAAATAGCACATAAAGCACACTAACCATGCCCAAAGTAGTAATAAATGGGGCATACGCAAAATTAAAATCTTCTGTTTATCAAAAAGGCATTGTTAAAAAATCAATAGGCAAGCCACACACTCAGGGAAATTATATTAGATTTCTGAGTACATATATATAGTGGAACTTTTGTTCATAATTTTAAAATAATCTCTATAAACCAATAATAATATAATCTTTTCCCCAGAAAAAATAAATAGGTAAATGAAAGCAAAAGACTTGAACACATACCACGTATAAGAACATAGAGATAAGTAAACAAAAGTGCTTCACATTAGAGTACTGCGCTGAAAGTGTCACCCCCAAGTTCACACACACCTAGACCCTCAGGAGGGAAGCTAGTTTGGAAATAGAGTTGTGAATGTAATCAGTTAGGTTAAGATGAGATCATTTGGGATAAGATGACCCCAAATCCAATATCCCTGGTGTCTTTCTGAGAAAATACACACTCCAAGTAAATGGCGTGTGACCACAGAGGTCGATCAGAATGCTCCCAGATATGTCTATGTTATATTATTCATTTCTTTACTTAAAACAGACAAGGAGCTAATATGACAAAAATTATTAAGTATTATCATTTCTGGTCCTTTTTTTTTTTTTTTTTTTTTTTTTGGTTTTGGTGTTATTCTACATAACCCCGTTTAAGTATTGAAGTCCCTCACCCTTACTGTAGATAT